>OZ025243.1:52585900-52895900 GCA_964019155.1 Osedax fenrisi
TATATATATATATATTATTAACAATTTTAATTTCAAGTTAAATGTAATAATATATGTTTAAATTATTATAATAAAAACTTACATTAAAATATTATTTATATATTTGTTAATTATATATAAATTACGAACATTATTCAAATATATCAGAGATAATATATACAATATTTATATATATATATACAATATATATATATTGCTATATATTTCTTCTTTTATCTCTGATATATTTGAATAATGTTCGTAATTTATATATAATTAACAAATATATAAATAATATTTTAATGTAAGTTTTTATTATAATAATTTAAACATATATTATTACATTTAACTTGAAATTAAAATTGTTAATAATAAGTCATTAACTATTACACAACACTTTCTATTCACAATATTTATAATAATGTAATCTATTTACTATAAATGTGTATTAACTTATATTCTAGTAATAGTAAATAGATATTATAATATAATAATAACAGATTAATGTGCATGCATTTTTATGAAATCTATGAAATAACAAGAATAATGTGGACTTCATAAGTAATAATAAGCATTATAATTTATCATTGCCCATTAGTGTCTTTTGTATAACCATATCACATTGCACACACACACATACACATACACACACATATACACATATACACACACACACACACACACACACACACGATACATACCACCTCTATACCACCCCATCAGATAACGGTGGAAGACTCAGTAGAACCATTGAAGTCAGTAGAACTGCAGCTGATGCGTGTGGAGACTTGCGGTTGTTCTGAGGGATATGCTACTGATGGTTACTACTGTG
The DNA here is from genome assembly GCA_964019155.1 of Osedax fenrisi. NCBI lineage: Eukaryota > Metazoa > Annelida > Polychaeta > Sabellida > Siboglinidae > Osedax > Osedax fenrisi. Next base: position 52,586,712 of record OZ025243.1, read on the forward strand.
GTCTCCATTACTAACTCCCACCCCCACCCCCACCCCTACTGACTGGTGTAGTATTAACTAATATAGGTGTGTTAAGGAGACGCGATACCATTGATTTTTTCGAAAAAAAATTTAATTTCAAATTTGTTATTAATGTAAAATTTTAATACTTCACATATTATCTTTTATGTGGTGTTTAAATTATGTTCATTACATTATTCATTTTGTTCATATTATATTATTTGTACCTGTATATTCATATATTATATTTGAAACTTGATTTACTCAGAATAATTATTTGTGACCAATCATGCTGACCTAACTGGTATTATCTTTTGTACAATTGAATATTTTTTCTTCATTTTTTCAATATAACTAGATAAAACCTGTAAGATTAAAGTTATTTGTCAAAATTAAAAAATATTTATTTAAAAAATGTTAATTAGCAATTTAGTTGAAAAAATAACATTTTTTATTAGATATTTCAATTATTTTTTTTAGAAACGTATATCATAAAGATTTGTAAACATCTATAAATGCCAACATATAATATAAAAATATGGAATATTCTTAATAGATTAAAAAAAAAAAAAAAAAAAAAGTGAATATTTTTGAGTTAATAGATTTCTAAAAATAGCATTTTTTCGTATATTTTACATGTAAACCAAACGACGGTATCGCGTCCCCTTAAGGGGTACACTACAGATGGTTACTACTGTGTACTCCATTACTACATCCCACCCACACCCCATCCCTACTGACTGGTGTAGTATTAACTGATATAGGGGTGTTAAGGGTGTTAAGGGATATGCTATAGATGTTTACTATTTAAATCTCTACTGTGTATGCATGTTACCTCTACTATATGTATAACTGACTGTGTGGCTCATTTGGCTAAGGTGTTGGACACACAAGCAGTAGGACACGGGTCTGGACCATTAAAATAGGTCTTAAAATAATATTTAGAAGTGATCGTATAAAATTGTATATAAATAATTGATCGGCTCTCGTTAAAACCATGGATGCCTTAACATGAGAGCGGCTTCAAAGGGATATTAGAGCCATATGGTTATAAGTGAAAACTTCATCTAAGTTCCTGGATGGGATGAAAGGACTCCACCAAATAACAATAACGATATATGACTTAGTGTGTTTTGAACACATAGACATGTTAAAGGACGATGGTTGCTTATAATGTTGTTATGTGTTCTTTAGAATTCAGCCACCCATACCGACTAACTTATGTGTACAATGTACATGCCATATATGTGTGAAATATTAATTATAAATAATAATGAAGATGAAAATATATATATATATATATATATATATATATATGATAATATATAAATATATATTAAATAATAACTAATAATACATTTATATCATAGCCACTGAAATACAGAATATTCAAGTGATAGACGGAAACGTGTGTAGGAAGTTAGAGATTCCGTTATTAATGGTGTTACCGCGATTGTTTACCTGCGTTACCTTGGCAACCACTAACTTTAAAATCGGTTAGTTTAATCGGAATGCGTTATAAGTTATCAACTATATAGACAACTAGACGACGATGTACTCTATGAACGTTCGTTTAAACATTATATCACGCCTCCCTTAGTAATATGATCATCCTAACCCGACTCCGATCCAATCACATGACCCTCTTCACTAATAATTCTATTTTAATAATCATTTCCATGTACGTTTCGCTAATTTATCTAAACCTATCGTATCGATTATCTACATTTACTTCTTATCCTACAATCCCATATCTACAATCAACGCCTTCAACTAAATATCAAACACTTTAATCGTATATTATGTAGAATTTACTCATTTCATTTAATATTGCCATTTACCATGTACATCTCAATTCATCTATAAAAAGTATATATATATTATTATATAATAAAATTCACTCTGTTGTCATAGTTTGAACCTACATTTTGCTCGCATCTATTTCCAATGTACATCCTGTACTGTATTAATGTAAACTACCCCACGTGTATGCAGATAATGTATGCGACTTCATTATTAAGATAACTCCCATCTACTCTATGTGTTGTGATCTACAACATTGTCTCAACTACCTCCTCCTCTTCATTAATCATAGTATGAAACTAATGAACAAATCTATACGCAATCTATTTTTGATTCATTCTTTATTTCATATTAATATTCGGTTTATTACGTTATAGCTGTCTCCACACATTATGCTATCATCATCATTAGCTATACTAGTATCACCTATTATAACATTTGCAATAAACTATTCACTACAAACTCTCCTCGTGATTAAACTATATCAAACCAACTATATCTAATCCATTTTAGATAACCATATATGTCCAGGACACTATATCCGAGCTATCTATATATATATTCTTTAACTAATATCATAGCTTTAATATTTGTTCCCATTCTTAAATGAAGATTTCCAATCACCCATTCATGATTAGTATCCTATTTACTAGAGACTGTCACTAACTCAATTCTGATTGGTTCTCCCATTTCACTAATACACCTATTTAGATTAATTTCCATGATTCGTATATTGATGTATTCTAGCCAACCCTCGTATTCATTCTCAACTCATGCTTCTTATCTTACCTTTTCCGTAACAACTTTCTCTTAACTCTTACTTCACTAAATTTAACATTGATTGTAAGTATTCTTACTTAACTATGTGCTTCTCATATCATTATACAATATACTCATATAGTAGTTACTTATTCACATATTTACTTATCACATTTATTGTATATTATACAATTTTCAGAATTTGAGCTTAATTTGGTGATACAATTCGAAAACGGACAAATTGTTATCAAAAACTTTCCTATACAATTAGTAAGATAATCAATGATATTTAATTATATTGTACAGTATTTAAATAGTTAAATAATACTATTAATTAAACTTGTTTATTTTTATCATAAATATCATTTGGTGATCAGTATTTTTATAAAATTATATGTTCATTAATATTGTTATTATTACCAATAAAATATGTAATTAATAAAATGTGTATTTTTTCATTGATTTATTTCTATTTTCATATATATAATTATTATTTATTTATTTAAACATATATGTTAGGAAATTACCTATTAACTATTAAATTATAATAATTAAATAATTACAAGTATATAATATAACAGATAATATATATCGAAAATCTAAATATTATAAAATAGGTGATATAAATGTATATTTTGAAAATAGATATTATATTGTTAATCTAGAGTAAGTGTTAATGTACTAAGATCTATAATTTGAATAATTAAAATATCAAATTGTATACATATTTACAATGTATGATATGTTCACTTAGTAAGATAAGTGAATACTATAAGGTAATTATTTTTAATTTAATATTCAACACAGATCATTAGTTTTTGTTAATTAAAGTTACCTAATAAATTTTTCTTGATATTATTTATTATTTTAAATTTGGATTGAAATTATTTAATTTCTATGTAGTCTTTTATTCTTTATTCTGAATATATGTATTATGTATATATAAATAACATGATATAAATAATACAATGATAGATGGTTATTAAAATATTTTAAGAACAATTAAAAAACTTCCTTTTTAAATTCATTTTTTAATTTATAGATTTTTCATATATCTATTAATTTAATAATGTAATTTATTGAATCTTATTATATATATATATATACTAGCCGTTTTGGCCCGGTGTATGTGCGGATATTTGATAATTATGAGTTATTATTAGACAATTGCATGATCTAGGTGTATTTTAGAAATAAGAAATATATTATTTATTTGATTTAAATTAATTATGTTATAAAAAACAAATATTGATGGTGTATTTTAGAAATAAGAAATATATTATTTATTTAATTTAAATTAATTATATTATAAAAAACAAATATTGAAAAATTAATATAATATACATCATAAATGGGAGTTATCCCTATCTGAATTAGCATATATTTAATTGTATTACTTTACTTAACTTAATCTTAAACTAGTATAAATAATATAATAATTTATTATATATATATATATATATAGATATAAATAATTATATAAATGATAATATTATTACTTTTATTAATACAAATATATACATATTGATATAAGAAGTTTAAGGGGGTTCAAGTTCATTAGATTTCAATTTATTAGATAGGAAATTTTTTTTTTACGAAATAATTAAGATTTTCACATAATTTAAATTGCTTAACATTAAGATATATTGTGTTATTGTTATTTTTAATTGTTATATAGAATTTTTAAATAATTAGAATATTAGTTTTGAAAATATAAGTATATTAAAAAAGTAAAAAATATATCAAAATAAAATATTTATTTTTTAAATTTAATTATCAATTATTTATCTATATCTAATCACAACTATTTTCTATAGCTACAATATACATATAATAATAAATATACTGTGAACATTTTACTAAATTTAGTTAATTATTTACTGAGAAGTAGCAATTTTCATTATAGAAAACAAATATTCTGAGATAATTTATTTTAAAGATTGACTATATTATTTATCTGCTTTTTGAATATTATTATTATGTTAAAAGTTATTTTAGATAATTCTTACAATTTTTATTGTATATTTACCTTGTATAGTTTTTCATGATTTTGACATAAATTGCATCTATATAAATTATTTAAAAACAGTGTTATAATATATGTAAACATTCATTGTTATGCTATTTTTTTAATAATTATTTTATAAGAAATAGGTAGTGTTATAAAATTATATTTGTTATGCTTTATATATATTTTTAACATATGATATTTTGACATATCATACATGTAGTAATCTATTTTTTAAATAACATTTTTTTTTAAATTTTGTATATTTTAAAGACAGTGATTCATTTCCCCCTTAAACATGAGATTTTTATGAAAATCAGAATTTTGCACACGCTACGCGATGTTTGGTTATATGTACGTATTTAGACATTATAGTGTCCGTATTAGGGATTTATTTGACATGCTTAATTTATCATAACTTAATATTTGATAACAAATATAGAAATTATGTATGGGATAGTAACCTAATACGGACACTTTAACAATAAATGGTCTTAACATTTTATGACTCATTATTTGTATTCAAAAATTATAATATATTGATATTATTTGATTATATATATTGTGATTTTAACATTTTATTTAATCTTTTATTTCCGTAGATGGGGTCCGTATTTGTTACCCATGTCCGATTACGGACACCCTATATACCACTATATAAACTATAGTGTATATTTTAGTCTATAGTCTATAGTATATATATATATATATATATATATATATATATATATATATATATATATATATTATTGATGAATCAAACAGACAAATTACAATTACATTATTTATAATTAATGTTATGAATAATTTATTCTAATTTAATTAGTTAATAATTTATTTATTTTTATTATTTTTGTAATTATTAATACACTTTAAGTATCTAAATTATACAAATTTTAGATTTAGCTTTATTGGTGTTATTAATATTATAACGCCCACGATTTTTATGAAAATCAGAATTCTATTAATAGTTCATATTTGGATTGGTTATAGGATTTACGATTGGTTATAGGGTCCGTATTAATACATTTAGAATGACAGTATTAGGAACTTATATGCCCTAGACCTAGATATTACACTTAATGAATATATATATATATATAACTTAATGAATATTTTATAACAAATATAAAAATTATATATATCCTTTTAGAATGTTTTATTTTTTAATAATATAGTGTTCTATTTTATATCGATACATTTGTATATTCTTTAGAAGGTTTTAAGTAGAAATTTGTTTTTATAAATTTAAAAATATAATAAAAAAATCAGTTTATTGGATATATCAGAAATATTTTGAATAATTTAAAAATAAAAAATACTTTTTTTGACTATTTATATAATTATGAATTTTTTAATTTTATATGGTGGAGTCCTTTCCTCCCATCCAGGAACTTAGATGAAGTTTTACTTATAACCATATATGGCTCTAATGTCCCATCGAAGCCGCTCTCATGTTTAATGCATCCACGGTTTTAACGAGAGCCGATCATTTATTTATACACAATTATATAAGATCACTTCTAAATAATATTTTAAGACCAATTTTATAAAATTATTAATGGTCCGGACGAAGGTCGAACTCGTGTCCTACTGTTTTTGTGTCTGATGCCTTAGCCACTGAGCCACACGGCAGTATATAATTTCATTCATGAAACATTTTTTTGTAGGAATTATGGTTTCTGAGATACCGAGAGTGTCCGTATTAGGGCACTGTCCGTATTCGGTTACTTTCTCCTATATAATGTTTAGAATGCTTTACTTTTTTTAATAATATATTGTTGTTTTATATCAATAAATTTGTATTTGATTAAGAAAGGTTTAAGTTGAATTTTTTTTTCATAAATTTAAAAACGTAATAAAAAATATAGTTTATTGGATATATCAGCACTATTGTGAATAATTAAAAAATAAAAAATAATTATGTAGGCTATTTATATAATTATGAATATTGTATTCACTAAACATTCTTTTGTATCCTATAGGATTTAAGATTTATGAGATACCGAGAGTATCCGCTTTCGGTTACTTTCCCCTATACATAGGCCTATATATATTACTTGATATAAATAAAATGTAGATAAAAATACAAATAATAAGCCTATATTATATTTCGGACGGCCGATTGCTCACGCGCTGATGTAGTCCATAAAAAAGTAAGTAAAGTATATATTACTTGATATAAATAAAATGTAGATAAAAATAAAAATAATAAATACTAAATAATTCATTTTTTATTTACCCATTTGATGTAATTTATTACATACTTTGTATGCATACTATAATGCATATTTCTAAATATAGCACCTGTCTCAGATTATTTATTACATAATCAGAGGGTGTGATTCATTGTCTAGGTATCTCTCAGCGTTCAATTACATAATATATATTAGCTTACTATGTGTAGCATTATGTTACATAATTATAAAATATTAATCATAGGTGAATAATCCTATGACGTAATATTATATATGTAGATATATATTAAATTATATATTTAATATTAATTTTAATTAAATATTTAAATATTAACTTAATAGAATTATTTTTTCATACACACTATTTTGTTCATATACATATTATTATTATTATTATTATTATTATTATTATTATTATTATTATTATTATTATTATTATTATTATTATTATTATTATTATTATTATTATTATTATTATTATTATTATTATTATTATTATTATTATTATTATTATTATTATTATTATTATTATTATTATTATTATTATTATTATTATTATCATTATTATTATTATTATTATTGAATTGAATTTTATTCATGATAATTCATGAATATAAATATTAAAGTAGGTATATATATACAGTATAAATTTAAATTAACAATAGGAAATAAGTAAGTTAATTAAATTAATATATATAAAATAAATATCAAACGTTCGCAATACATAAGATTAAAATAGAATTAGATAATAGTAACAATATATATAGGGGAAAGTAACCGAATACTCTCGGTATCTCAGAAACCATAAATCCTACAAAAAAATGTTTGATTAATAAAATATTCATAATTATATAAATAGTCTAAAAAAAAGTATTTTAAAAAAATTTTAATTATTCAAAATATTGCTGATATATCAAATAAAGTGATTTTTTTATTACATTTTAAATTTATGAAAAAAAATTCTACTTAAAATCTTCTCAAGAATATACAAATGGATCGATATAAAATATAACAATATATTATTAAAAACTAAAGCAATCTAAACAGTTTATACATAATTGCTATATTAATTATCAAATATTCATTAAATTATAAGCATATATCTAGAGGTCATATAAGTTCCTATTACAGACACTCTAGATGTCTTAATATGGATACCCTATAACCAATCAGCGCGCAGCGTATGAACTATTCTGATTTTTATAAAAATGGCGTGCGTTATAATCATAGAGCTAGAGATAAACTTTCTCTCTAGCTCTGTGGTTATAATATTAATACCACCAATAAAGCTAAATCTAAAATTTGTATTATTTAGATACTTAAAGTGTATTACTAATTAAAAAAATAATAAAAATAAATAAATTATTAACTAATTAAATTAGAATACATTGTTCATAAAATTAATTATAAATAATGTAATTGTAATTTGTATGGACGACTTCTTTAATTATACCTATTCCAAAGAAAGGCGATCTCAAAAAATGTTCAAACTATCGTACTATAAGTCTGATCAGTCACACGAGCAAAATTTTATTACGGATCATACTGAATCGCTTAACACCACAAGCAGAAGATATTCTGGCTGATGAACAAGCAGGTTTTAGAAAGGATCGCAGTACAACAGAACAAATTTTGAATTGCAGAATATTAATGGAAAAACATATGGATCATCAACGACAAGTCTACCACAATTTCATCGATTTCAAGAAAGCCTTCGATAGAGTATGGCATGATGGTTTGTGGAATGTGATGTCTGAATTTGGGATAGGCAACGACTTGGTAAAAATCATAAAGTCACTCTACGAATCAGCAAAAAGCGCAGTACTATTGAACAACCAGATAGGAACTAAGTTCGATACGACAGTAGGAGTTAGACAAGGCTGCTTACTATCGCCAGTTCTATTCAATATATTTCTAGAAAAAATAATGCAAGACTCTCTAGTAGATCAATCGTCAAGTATAGCAATAGGAGGAAGAAAAATCAACAACTTAAGATTCGCTGATGATATAGATCTCATCGCTGGTTCAGAAAGTGAGTTGCAATCCCTCACAGATTCTCTAGAAAAAGCTTCGACATCATACGGTATGGAAATTAACCATGAAAAAAGTAAAATTCTTGTAAATGGAGATCATTCAACACCACCTGTGATCACTATGTACGGCAAACAACTTGAAAATGTTCAAAATTTCAAATATCTGGGAGCAATGCTAACCGACACCGGAAATTCAAAGAAAGAAATCCAAATAAGACTAGCGACAGCAGTTACAGCCCTTGTGAAATTGGAGAAGATCTGGCGTAGTGGAGAAATTGATTTCAAACTTAAATACAGACTCTACATCTCTCTAGTTATTTCAACATTGTTGTACGGATGCGAAAGCTGGACCTTACTAGAAGAATCTAAAAAGAAGATACGTAGTTTCGAATCAAAAGCACACAGACGACTTTTAAATATTAGCTATAAACAAAGAAAAACTAATATATTTGTAAGCAATGAAATTAATAAAAAAGTCGGCCCATATGTACCACTTCTGGATATTATCATGAGAAGAAAAATGACCAAATTCGGACATATAACTCGTCACGATTCGTTAGCTAATACTATTCTTCATGGATATGTCGAAGGTGAGAGGAAAAGAGGAAGACCTAAAAGAAATTGGATGAATGATATATTCGAATTTTCCCATCTTTCTCTTAGGCAACTTTTAGATATTGCAAAAGATCGTTCGAAATGGAGAAAGTTGTGCTATTCATTATCATGTGTTCCCCCTACGATGGCGACGTCACGGGACTAAGTAACTAAGTAAGTAATTTGTATGATTGATTCATCAATAATATATAGTTTATCTAGTGTATATATGGTGTCCGTATTATAATACAGAGTGTTAACACTCTATTCGTATTCGGACATTTTTACCGAATACGGACACCCCCGTTATCTATGGAATTAAAAGATTAAATAAAATATTAAAATCACAATAATATCTATAATCATATAATATTAATATATTGTAATATTTGAATAAAATAATGAGTCATCAAATGTTAAGACCATTTATTGTTAAAGAGTCCGTATATATACCGTATACGGTAACCTAATATATTAGGTTACTTTCCTATATCTTAAGATATTGAATTTACGAATTACATGGAACGATTACATGCTATAAGATAATAAAAATTACAATAAATTAAGTGATAGATCGCATAATAGATTACAAATAGATCTATTAAAATTAATTTTATTTATACAAGATTTAAAACAGTTCAAAGATGGAGAATGAACTGTTTCGTAATCAAGATTGTTAAATATATTTATTATACTGTTATTTAGATAGTTCATATGTACATTTGTTCATGACCTACTAGCCAGGAGTTTTAAGTCATGGCCACGTGTTCTAGAATTATTCTTGATAAAATATAATATTTCAGAGTAGTCACCCTTGCATAGATTATTAATTAGATTGCATGTCATACTCAGGTCTTTATGAATACGTCGTAGTTCGAGGTATTTTAGTCCAAGGTAGTTTAGTCATTCATTATACTTAGTAAATTTTAGTCCACAAGTACCAAATAGCCTCCTTGTGAACAATATTATTAACACTTCGGAGCTTGTCGGTTAGTCCATTGTAACGTATTGCTTTAAGACCAGGATTTCAAACAGTTGTGGAAAATTCTAATGTAGGCCGATAATATGTAATAGGGTATTATAAGAGTTTAAAAGTATTATAACATCGCTGGTTATAAAGCATCTAAATAAAGTATCAATAGTAATTAGAAAACCTCTACAACACTCTATAAGTTTATAAAAATATAAACAATTATCAAATATTATACCTAGATCTTTATTTGAAATAAATGTATTTCAAATAAAGATCTAGGTATTAATAACTGCAGTTATTAATAAGTTTGTTTTCCATATAATATGTTTGTAGGAAATTGTAGGAACCTACTAGAATACTATTTAATGATATTTTTTTTGTTTGGTGCTATATTAAGTTGCCAGTTTTTTCTCCATGATAGAAATGAGTTAATTGATAATTGCATCAGTTTTATATCCAATAGGTTATTAGATTGTAGATGTATTTTAGTTTCATCTGAAAATACATCTATTTTAATTTTATCAATAGATTAGTTATAACTATATATATATAATATATATAAGATATATATATCATTGATGAAAATTATGAAAAGTAAAGGTACAATAACAGAATCTTGGGGCACACATTTTTTACAGATTGTTTCCTATTGGTTAGGAAACATTCGATACATTTTAATATATTACCTGCCTATACCTTTTATATGCGAGACTTTATCAAACGGTTTTTTGAAATAAAAATATACAATATCAATATAGTTTTTATCATTTATGTCAGAGGTCCATTTGTTTAGGCACGCCAATAATTGTAACTCTACTGACTTACTCATAAAATGATGTTAAAACCAAATTGATGTTTTGATAAAAGTTAGTTTTTCCGTAGAAATAATATAATGTATTTTGTAATTAATCGTTCAAACCTACTCTAAATATAATAATAGTTATAGAAATTGGTTGTACTTTAAGGTGAAGTTAATATTTTTGCTTGTCCAGATCTTGTCAAGTCTTACTATTGCTGATGTTGCAGTAGCTATACATATGAATTATATGAATTATCATCTTTAATTAATGGATATATCAACATACTTATATAACAAAGATTTATTATTAGAATTAATAACCTCTGCAAGACATAATTTTAAATATTAGAATGTGAATTTTGTGAATATCAGAATTAGAAGTGATTGTGCGTCTCTCCATTTGGTATTATGAGTAGTTGACTTATTCCTATTTTTAAAATGTCTTAAACATCTTGATTGAACAGAGTGTAGGGTATCTATATAGGTTATCCTATTTGGGGTATTTATGTGCATTGGTAGATAATTTTGACATTGTAACGGTTTTACTAAATATATCTAACATAGTTCAGTAACAAATATTTATAGTTTCATCGATATCTTTACCATATGTATGATAATATATTTTCCCATTGTGTATTTTTTTAATAATGAATAGGGGAAAGTAACTTAATACGGACACTTTAACAATAAATAGTCAACATTTTATAACTCATTATTTTTATTCAAAAATTACAATATATTAATATTATATTATATAGAATTGACTAAATGCTAATTTTTCTCCTTTTTCGAAGGTGTACTATGCTAATGCAAGATCACTATGCAATAAGTTACCTTCACTCATAGCTATGCTTAATGATATGCATTATGACATTATTATATTTACTGAAACCTGGCTAAATAATAGTGTTACCAATGCAATGCTCAATCCATTAAATTTGTATACCGTTTATAGACTAGATCGTCCTGATAATGCTCGCGGTGGTGGTATTATTGCATATGTTAATATTAATTATAATTCGTTATGCATGACCGAATTTATTTCAAATGGTATTGAATTATTATGTATTAAATTTTTTAATTACAGACTTGTCACCATTTATAGGCCACCAGATATGCCATTGTCCCAAACTGTTTTATTATGTGATACTCTAAATAACATATGTTCATCTACGGACTCTTGTCTAATCTATGGAGACTTCAACCTAGCCGGAATTGACTGGATTGCTGGTACTACGTCGACCATTGCGGAAAGATATGTATACAATAAGTTTCTATCATACGGTTTAACTCAACTAATTAATTTTAATACTAGAAATTCAAATATTCTCGATTTAATTCTTACAAATAATACATTAATTATATCTAATATTTCACCTACAAGTGCTTTTGAATATGATGCACATATTAGTGACCATTTTGATATTTACTCTGATTTAGTAATCCCAGATAATTATTTAAATTCTGGCAATCTTAATCACAATAAATGTTCAATCCAGCGACTTAACTATAATAAAAGTGATATTGCTAGTATTAAAACTCATATCTTGTCACTAGACTGGACTAATATTCTATCCTTGTGCAATGATTGTAATGAGCTAATAAACACTTTTATTAATATTACTAAGAATATCATCGAGTTATACACCCCTACTTTTTCAACTAAAATTTATAAATATCCCTTATCTATTAAGAAACTACTAAATAAGTGTAGAGTCTTACATAGAAATATAAATGATACAGATACTCATAATGTTTGGAGGTATAACCAATCTTTACTATCAGATAAAATAAAGCAATATAATATTGAAGTTGAACACAAAATGCTCTCATCAAATAAAAAATCTTCTTTTTATAATTATATAAACACCAAATTAAATAAAAAAAATCTCATACCTCCACTCAGAAATCGAGTTGATCATAATATCATTTATACTAATGACTTTGATAAAGCAGATTGTCTTTCTGACCAATTTTCATCTGTTTTTCTCAAGTCACATATTTCTTATGATCCCTCTATAATGAAAGATTCTAGGTTTAATGATTTTCCTATATCTCAGGAAATAGTAAGGAAATTTCTTTATAAATTACCACCTAAATTTAATTCATCTCCTGATGGTTTACCCAAAGGTATGCTTAAGATATTATCTTATGAAATTTCTTATCCATTATCTATTGTTTTTCAACGTATTCTAGATGAAGGTCAATGCCCTACTATATGGAAGTTAGCTAATATTATTCCAATATTTAAAAAAGGTGATCATTCATTACCATCAAATTATCGTCCAATCAGTTTATTGCCATCCACTCTCATTATTTTTGAAAAAATATTATCCTACTATCTATTATATTATTTAAGATCTCATAAACTATTATGTACTGAACAATATGGATTTTTAGCCGGTAGATCCACGGAACTACAACTTATTGAATTTTATAGAAATATAAGTAGAGCCACTAACCATTCTTTTAATACTGATATTATATATATCGATATGGCTAAAGCTTTTGATAAAGTTTGCCATTCTAAACTTCTAAAGAAGATGTCTAAATTGGAGATCGGTGGTAATGTCCTTAAGTGGTTTAGCTCATACCTTACTAATCGATTTCAAAGAACTATGGTAAATGATGAATTTTCTGATTATATTCATGCAAGTTCAGGTGTTCCTCAAGGTTCCGTTATTGGACCTCTTTTATTCTTAATTTATATCAATGACCTCCCCTCGATATTTACATCACAGCTAACATGCTCTATTTTTGCCGATGATGCCAAAATATCTCTATCGTATAGGAATATTACTGAACGTAATATCCTTCAATCAGGACTTAATGATCTATATGATTGGACAGTAAAATGGAACCTTCAAATAGCTTTTGAAAAATGCGCATTTATGTCAATCGGAAAATCTGATATATCATTCTATTCGCTAAATAATACCGTGATTCCTAAATACTCTAATTTTCGAGACCTTGGTATTGTTTTTGATGATAATATTAAATTCAATATTCACATTAATAACATATGTAGCAAAGCCTATGTGATCTCTAATATCATTTTTAGATGTTTTACTACAAATAATTCATATTATCTAGTCAAAGCCTATACAACCTATATACGGCCATTACTCGAATATGGTTCTTCCATTTGGAATCCAGGCAATGACTTTAGCGGCCTAAAAAAACTTATTGAAAAAGTTCAACATAAATTTACTAAGCGAATTTACTTCAGATGTAACTTTATTAAATCAACTTATGATACTAGATTGTGTTTTCTCAATTTAATGAATTTATCCCACCGCAGATTAAGAGCTGACCTGATTCTGGCTTTCAAGATACTGAACAATCTCGTGGATATTGATAAATCATCGGTATTCACAACTTATTCAACAAGTAATCGTGGACCTCTAATTAAAATACGCAAAGACAAATGTATTAATAAATCAACTATAAATTCATTCAGCAACAAAGTGAGTACCGCTTGGAATTCACTTCCTCGTTCTGTGGCTTCGTCTAAATCTTTAAGCATATTTATTACAAATATAGATACTATTAATATTAATGGAAATTTGTATTCTCAACATGCTTAAATGTAATGTCGTTATTTTTATAATTTTATTGTTTTTTTAGTTTTCGTTTTCGTTTTGTACTTTATTTGGGTATTTGATCTTACAAGCTGTATACTCATTTGATATTCTAGGTGTGGAGAGATGTCAAAAAACCAAAATGCAGGGACCGTCCATCCCTCAGGATTTATGGGCATATAATCCTATATGGGCCTGACCAACCCGAGACCTCTTCCCTAGTTATTTGATGATGTGTTCAGCACGTTTGATCAAAATCCCAAATATTGCTTTATTATTATTTTATTTACTTTCGGTGTGTGTAAATCACAACTTATTTATATTTGCTAACTATTATTTATATATTTCTGTCATTATTATTTATTGTTATCCATCGTTTTGATTATAATCAATAAACTATTATCTATCTATCTATCTATCTATCTATATGATTGTAGATATTATTGTGATTTTAAAATTTTATTTAATCTTTTAATTCCATACATAACGGGGGTGTCCGTATTCGGTACCCATGTCCGAATACGGACACCCTGTGTTATAATACGTACATCTTATATACCACTAGATAAACTATATATTATTGATGAATCAATCAGATAAATTACAAATACATTATTTATAATTAATTTTATTAAAAATATATTGTAATTTAATTAGTTAATATTTTATTTATTTTTATTATTTTTTAATCAATAATACAATTTAAGTATCTAAATAATAAAAAAATTAGAATTAGCATTATTGGTAGTATTAATATTATAACACACGCGATTTTTATGAAAATCAGAATAGTTCATACGATGTGCGTTGATTACTTATAGGGCGTCCGTATTAAGACATTTAGAGTGTCCGTATTAGTAACGTATATGACATCTAGATATATGCTTATAACTTAAAGAATATTTGATACAATATATAGAAATTAAAAATACAATTTTCAGAATGCTTTATTTTTTAATAATATAGTATTATATTTTTATCGATATATTTGTATATTCTTGAGAAGGTTTTAAGTTAAATTTGTTTTTCATAAATTTAAAAACGTAATAAAAAAATCAGTTTATTTAATATATCAGCAATATTTTGAATAATTAAAAAATAAAAAAATACTTTTTTAGAATATTTATATAATTATGAATATTTTATTAATTACAATTTTTTTTGTAGGATTTATGGTTTCTTAGATACCGAGAGTGTCCTTATTCGGGTACTTTCCGTATTCGGTTACTTTCCCCTAAATTAAAATACAATTTGCTTTTTTAAATAATTTTTAAATATTGGGTTTACGGAATTTGTTGACATGGATAACATATTAAAAGAAAAAGAAAAATGATCGCTAATATGTTTATTTATACCAAATGTAGGTTCTTTGGCAATATTAGATAATAAAAGTGAATCATTAATGATTAAATAAATTTGGTATAAATAAATATATTTATTTTTTACCAATTGGTAAAAAGTAAGTAAAGTATTATTATTTTGTCTAGTCCTATATTATTTTGTCTAGTTGGAAAATTTATATATTGAAAAAGAGAATTTTCTGTGATGCATTCAATAATTATTATAACTCATTGGGTAGTTTGGACAATATACATTATACGAATTAATTAAGGATAACTTAAAATATCCTATTAATATACTAGGGTAGTGAATAATACATAAATATGATATTAAGGATACTGAATAATAGAATATGTTAAATTACAAAAAAAAAACATAATATTATGATGGAATATTAATTAATGTAGTGTTATTTAGTTTATGTCAACAATTAAAAATTATATCCATTTAGAAATAGCATAAAAAGCATTTTTTATTATACATATTACAAAAGTAAACTATATAATATAGTAAACTTATAGATTGTATAAATATATAATCAATAAAATAGTATAAATATATATATATATATATATATATATATATATATATATATGTAAACATCTCTAAATATATTGTCTAGATAAGACCTAATTATTACTCTATGCAATTATATAATATATTAGATAAACGTGTATATGTATAAATTGTACTTTTCATATTGATTTTTAATTAGTGAAATTTCAAATGCGATTTACACAGAATAATTAATTACACATATTTCATATATAAAATTAACCGCACAGATAAAACTAGTATAGTAATCTTACTAATTTGTTTTGCTTTATATAAATATCATACATGCGCAAAATAATATGTTGCCATAATTTTAATAATATATTAGAAAATACTTTATAATTGCTATTTTCTATGAAATATTATATATAAAAAATAATTTATACTTTTATGTATGAATTATATTGAAATGTAAAAATAATCCAAAATATTGCTGTAGCTTTGTATTAATACAATGGAAATTTCCTCTACATAACACACACAAAAATCAATACAATTCATTGAATAGATTTTTGTGTGTGGAGATTTATACGGAGTAATATATTTACTATATCTATAGGGGAGGGTGAAGTTGTATGACCATGTTTTTGTATAAAGTGCTATCATTGTGGTAATAATAAATTTTTCTTAATTATTTAAATTGTATTGCATAATATATGATATTAGTTAACTAATATATCACTTTTAGATATAGGAATACTTAAAAGATTTCATAATTACAATTAATAAAAAAAAAATATAAAAGTTCATTCAACCCCAAAGGCGGGGTTGAATGAACATACCCTATTTTATTTCTTTAATTGCTCTTGTCATGAGAGTTTTATCACGCATTCTATCAGTTTGTTGAGTATAGTTTCTCATTTTTGATTCCTAGAAATAATATTTAAATAATTATTATGAATTAGTAATTGACTCTCATTAAAATTAATTTAATTAATTATATTGATATATAATTAATTATATTATTTCTATTTAATCATTACTTATTTATATTCGGATCATTGAATATATATTATAATATTATAATAATATTAATATTATAATATTATAATATTATATTATAAATATTAACATATGATATTTGGTTGATTGAACAATGTTCATATAACCCCATTTTTAATGGTTCACTCAACCCCATATCAAATTGTATTATTAATTGATAAAATTTAAATATTTTATTTAAAATTTTAAATATATTTTTATATTAATATTAAGTTAATTATATATTAAAATCATATATATAATATGATGATAATCAAATAATTATTATAGAAGTTATAACATATATTACCTTGTCTGGAATTTTTACTTTTGAGCGTACTTTAGTTAAAAATGTGAATAAAATGTTACTCTTTTTATTTTTTATTAAAAAGATACTTCCGCAACTGTATTAATTATAGATGACGATACTGGTTCAGTTAAATCAAATTTATGCTGTAGCAAACAATTGTTATCTCCAGTGGCTCATTCAAGACACCTGTTCATACAACCCCACTCTCTCCAACATTGAATGTCACGATTTTAATGGCGTTGTGCGATATCCCCTTACATCACATATTCCCTGGTGATTAGCTATATCTGTTGATGGTGGTCTATAAATACAAATTATTCTTGTTTTTTTGTATGGTACTATAATCAATATCTAAATATATTCAAGGGAGAGCGGGGAAGGTTAAGCCGGTTTTTATAAAAAACACATCTATCTAATAATGTTATGAATATATTTTAATAAAATAAAATGCATAAGATAAATATAATTTATGATCAATAAAAAACATTCATAAATCAGTGTAATGATAAATAATGAATTACATATTTACATTATTATTTTTTTCTGTTGTTTTAATTAACGCTTAAATGGTGCTAAATAGGATAAAAAAGACCTATATGCAATATTTAGATAATCAAAATTCTATAAAATACAATAAATTTCTATACATAATTTCTAATAATATTATATTATATAATTTCTATAATATTTCTATAATCATATATTCCTATAAAGTAATTTAAAAAAAAAATTTATTAATTACTCTAATTTATTACATAATCACATTTTTGTTGTCAAATTTTAACAAAAACATGATTATATATATTTATACTTATTTATATGTGTGAGTGTGTGTGTATATAATTGAATTATTGAATCAAATAAGGTGTGTATGCATCATAAATATAATTATTTAATATTATATAATTAAAAAAATATAAATCCAATAGTTTACGAGACACCTATTGAATATTTTGATACTATCGGCCACTACCCCGGACTTGCTTTATTGTAATGCTTTTGTATGCCTTTTTTAATGCTTAATAAATAGTTAATAATATTCAGAAATATATAAGAGTGAAATCACAGTATTCTAAACCTATATGATTTATAGCAAATTAAAAAAAAATAAGATCTTAAAATTCAGTATTTATCGATATATTAGAAGTATGCTGAGGCATATAAATTATCGGCCACTACTCCGTTTTCTCCCCTATATCCTTTACTATTGAAAAGCAAAAGTGCACTAACATTAGGTTACTTACATTTAGATAAGTTTCGACCCAGTAGATCAAATAATATTTATCACAGGTTAATAACATTTCTAAATAAGATAATTTATTACAGTTAGAGAAATATACTCGGTTTTTGTAAGTCAAATGATTATTATTATTACATATATTATGTCATTCATTTGTAGTATGTGTAGGACCTATATTAATATTAAAATTTGTGTTATAAAATATTTTTGATAATCACTAAAAGAATCTGCCTAGTTTGAAAAATAATTTTCAGAAACTATATTGCGCCAGTCTATTTTATTATTTTTTAATTCGTGAATTTCATATTTAAATGAGTAATTATTAAAAACACATTTAAGTGTGGTATTTATTTTATAAGATTTGCCTTAATCGCATGTCGTGAAACTTTTTTGTTCTATAATTCAGAACTAGGTAAAGATATCCTAATAAATAGGGGAAAGTAACCGAATACGGACAGTGCCTGAATACGGACACTCTCGGTATCTCATAAACCATAAATCTTACAAAAAAAATATTGAATGAAAAGATATTCATAATTATATAAATAGTCTAAAAAAGTATTTTTTATATTTTAATTATACAAAATAGTGCTGATATATCCAATAAACTGATTTTTTTATTACGTTTTTAAATTTATGAAAACAAAATTCAACTTTAAACCTTCTCAAGAATATACAAATGCATCGATATAAAATATAATACTATATTATTAAAAAATAAAGCATTCTAAAAATTGTATTTTTACTTTCTATATATTGTATCAAATATTCTTTAAGTTATAAGCATATATCTAGATGTCATATAAGTTCCTAATACGGACACTCTAAATGTCTTAAGGGACACCCTATAACTAATCAACGCACATCGTATGAACTATTATGATTTTCATAAAAATCGCGTGTGTTATAATATTAATACTACCAATAAAGCTAATTCTAAATTTTTTATATTTTAGACACTTAAATTGTATTATTAATTAAAAAATAATAAAAATAAATAAAATATTAACTAATTAAATTACAATATATATTTCATAAAATTAATTATAAATAACGTAATTGTAATTTGTTTGATTGATTCATCAATAATATATAGTTTATTTAGTGGTATCTATAGGGTGTCCGTATTATAACACAGGGTATTCGTATTCGGAAATAAGTACCGAATACGGACCTCCCGTTATCTATGGAATTAAAAGATTAAATACAATTTTAAAATTACAATAATATCTATAATTATAGATGATTATAATCATATAATATTAATATATTGTAATTTTTGAATAAAAATAATGAGTTATAAAATGTTAAGACTATTTATTGTTAAAGTGTACGTATTAGTTTACTTTCCCCTACATCATTAAATATTCGATATACTTTCATTTTCATTTTAGAAATCAACATTTAATTTTTATTTAAACTATAGTATAAACTATACTATAGTATTCAAACTGTAATATTATTTTAGATGAATTAAAATTAAATCTTGGAGATATATTATCTAGTGATATATTAAATATGTCTGATATTGAATTAGAAAAAATAGAAAGATATTTTGAGTTATCCTTACAATCATATATTTCAGGAATTTTTTAGAACACCAAGGAAAGTTCATCATTCGATTTAATTATGTTAACTTGTGAATTTATTGAAGATATTGAACTATAACGATTTTATTTAAATTTTTAAGATACTCTGATACTACACTAGCATAGGATTTACTTGGGATATTGACAATAGTTTATCTATTTTAAATGTTAAATCATTAATATACTTAATTGTAGACAGATTATTTAAAAATGATTGTATGCATAATTTTAAATCCAACAATTGTGAGGTATTATTAACATTTTGCAAATTTACATCAATACTTGATGGTAAGTTATGTATACATTTTATATATATGAAGGTAAAATGAGGCGAAGATAATATTTCTTTTGCATATTTAGGTTGGTTAGAGTTTTTCCAATGGCTAGAAAGTACTTTTGCCTTATATAGTGCTACATATAGTGCTACATATAGTGTATTTTTAACCCATAACCACAACTAACATAATAATCATCACAATTATCATTTCAGGTGTCGCACTTAGTTATCATAGTTAATGATTCAATTCAATTATATGTGCGAAACAATAGAATATATTATAAATTTATTTACGTAAATACGTAAAATTACCTACGGTTTATTATTATATATAGGTTTGGTAATTTATATTTGGACATAAGAAAGTATATATATATATATATATATATATATATATATATATATATATATATATATATATATATATATATACAGTGTTCGTATATATATATATATATATACACACAAATTATATAGAACACAATTATATAATTATTACATATACATTCTTATATATATATAAACTAATGTGTATAATAATGTATTATATATTTTCAAAGCAATATAATAGAGTGTGTATTGGTAAAATCTGAAAGGTAATAACTAGATGAATATAAAATGCAATGCAATATTATGATATTATCAAAGCCCTTTGGGCTTTTATATTACTATATATATTATATATTATATACTATTAGCAGCTATATAAATTCACAGATATTGTATATATATATATATATATATATATATATTATATATGCCCATATATAGGATATATACTTTATAACCTTGGCTTTATAATAAATAAATTATTAGAAATTAAATCAAATTTATTATGCAATAATGAAATAAAATATATAATGAATAGAAAATTTAAAATAAATAAATAAATAAGAAAAACACAACAAAATATATATATATATGCAATTATGAATAGAATGAATTGATAGAAATGTACAAATAATTCAACTTAATTAAATAAATCAATATTTGAATTTAAATTAAAAGATGTCAATTTGTACATCAGATTTATACTAAAAATTACACATATAATAAATATTGGTGGGTAAATTATTTAACTAATATCTAATAAAGTACATACATATATTGTATACATAATATTAACGCATATATATATATATATACAAATATATATATTTAATAAATATAATAAAATTACATAGAATAAATATACTCCCTAATATATATATAAATAGAAATATAAATAAAAATAAATGTATATGAAAATCAAAATAAATATATAAAAATATTTATGATAGTGAATAAGCTGGTAATAAACACGTCTGTATGGTATGAAGATTTATTTAAGACTATTATTATTATTATTATTATTATTATTATTATTATTGAATTGAATTGAATTGAATGAATATTTATTATGAATTTTTCAAGTTCGATTTAGTAATAATTAACAATATGTAGTGATAAATTCACAAAACGACAACAAAACGTAGATAGTACACATATAAAAATAACAATAGTAAATTAGAAACTTATCACATGTGCCGGTGATAAAAACAATTAATAATTAAAATTAATAATTTATAAAATTATATATATATACTTATATATATATATATATATGTATAAATAAATATTAAGTTATAATTTTTTTAATATGATTTTTAAAGGTATATAAACTATTTGCTAATACAATATGTTCATCAAGATTATTATTATTATTATTATTATTATTATTATTATTATTATTATTATTATTATTATTATTATTATTATTATTATTATTATTATTATTATTATTATTATTATTATTATTATTATTATTATTATTATTATTATTATTATTATTATTATTATTATTATTATTATTATTATTATTATTATTATTATTATTATTATTATTATTATTATTATTATTATTATTATTATTATTATTATTATTATTATTATTATTATTATTATTATTATCATAATATTATTATCATAATATTATTATTATTATTATTATTATTATTATTATTATTATTATTATTATTATTATTATTATTATTATTATTATTATTATTATTATTATTATTATTATTATTATTATTATTATTATTATTATTATTATTATTATTATTATTATTATTATTATTATTATTATTATTATTATTATTATTATTATTATTATTATTATTATTATTATTATTATTATTATTATTATTATTATTATTATTATTATTATTATTATTATTATTATTATTATTATTATTATTATTATTATTATTATTATTATTATTATTATTATTATTATTATTATTATTATTATTATTATTATTATTATTATTATTATTATTATTATTATTATTATTATTATTATTATTATTATTATTATTATTATTATTATTATTATTATTATTATTATTATTATTATTATTATTATTATTATTATTATTATTATTATTATTATTATTATTATTATTATTATTATTATTATTATTATTATTATTATTATTATTATTATTATTATTATTATTATTATTATTATTATTATTATTATTATTATTATTATTATTATTATTATTATTATTATTATTATTATTATTATTATTATTATTATTATTATTATTATTATTATTATTATTATTATTATTATTATTATTATTATTATTATTATTATTATTATTATTATTATTATTATTATTATTATTATTATTATTATTATTATTATTATTATTATTATTATTATTATTATTATTATTATTATTATTATTATTATTATTATTATTATTATTATTATTATTATTATTATTATTATTATTATTATTATTATTATTATTATTATTATTATTATTATTATTATTATTATTATTATTATTATTATTATTATTATTATTATTATTATTATTATTATTATTATTATTATTATTATTATTATTATTATTATTATTATTATTATTATTATTATTATTATTATTATTATTATTATTATTATTATTATTATTATTATTATTATTATTATTATTATTATTATTATTATTATTATTATTATTATTATTATTATTATTATTATTATTATTATTATTATTATTATTATTATTATTATTATTATTATTATTATTATTATTATTATTATTATTATTATTATTATTATTATTATTATTATTATTATTATTATTATTATTATTATTATTATTATTATTATTATTATTATTATTATTATTATTATTATTATTATTATTATTATTATTATTATTATTATTATTATTATTATTATTATTATTATTATTATTATTATTATTATTATTATTATTATTATTATTATTATTATTATTATTATTATTATTATTATTATTATTATTATTATTATTATTATTATTATTATTATTATTATTATTATTATTATTATTATTATTATTATTATTATTATTATTATTATTATTATTATTATTATTATTATTATTATTATTATTATTATTATTATTATTATTATTATTATTATTATTATTAGTATTATTATTATTATTATTATTAGTATTAGTATTATTATTATTATTATTATTATTATTATTATTATTATTATTATTATTATTATTATTATTATTATTATTATTATTATTATTATTATTATTATTATTATTATTATTATTATTATTATTATTATTATTATTATTATTATTATTATTATTATTATTATTATTATTATTATTATTATTATTATTATTATTATTATTATTATTATTATTATTATTATTATTATTATTATTATTATTATTATTATTATTATTATTATTATTATTATTATTATTATTATTATTATTATTATTATTATTATTATTATTATTATTATTATTATTATTGAATTGAATTGCATTGAATTGAAGTGAATTGAATTGAATTGAATTGAATTGAATTGAATTGAATTGAATTGAATTGAATTGAATTTAATTTAATTGAATTTAATTGGATTGCATTGAATTGAATTGAATTGAATTGAATTGAATTGAATTGAATTGAATTGAATTGATTTGAATTGCATTGAATTGAATTGAATTGAATTGAATTGAATTGAATTTAATTTAATTGAATTTTATCTATGATATATCTTACATTATGAATTACACGGAACGGTTACCTGATATAAGATAATAATAAAAATAACAATAAATTAAGAGATATATCTATAGGTGTAATATATCGCATAATAGATAGGTTAAAATCTATTAACATTACTTTTATTTATACGAGATTCGAAACAGTTCAAAGATGGATAAGTTACTGTTTCATAATCAATATTGTTCCATATTTTAATTATACGGTTATTTAGATAGTTTATATGTAGGTGTGTATGTACATTTGTCCATGACTTGCTAGCCACAAGTTTTAAGTCATGGTTACGTGTTCTAGAATTTGTCTTGGTGAAATATAATATTTCAGAGAGGTCAACCTTGCACAGATTATTAACTAGCTTGATTGTTATAAATCGGTCTTTGTGAATACGCCGTAGTTTAAGAGATTTTAGTCCAAGGGAGTTTAGTCGTTCATTATAATTGATATATTTTACTCCACATATCTAACATACCCTCTATGTGAACAATCTCTGAACACATTCGAGCTTGTCGGTTAGTCCATTTTATCGTCTTGCTTTACGACCAGGGTAACAAACAGTTATGTAAAATTCTAATTTAGGCCGAGCATATGTAATATAAGCCTATAAAAGCATTGCAATATCGCTGGTTATAAAGCATATACATACATAATTAATAGTCCTTTGAGCACTTCTACAACACTCCATTATATGCAAATAAAAAGATTACAATTTTACATTATACCTAAATATTTATTTTAAATGCAATTATTAATTATTTGGTTTTCCTTATAATAGGTTGATAATTGAATACTATTTAATGACATTATAGTTGTTTTATTTGGTGCTATATCAATTTGCCAATTTTTGCTCCATGATAAAAATGAATTAGTTGCTAATTACATACATTTTCTATCCGATAGGTTATTAATAATTAGATTGTAGATTATCTTAATATCATCTGCAAATAAATTTATTTTAATTTTATAAGTGAATAGATTAGTTATATCATTAATGAAAATAATGAAAAGTAAAGGTCCAATAACTGAACCTCGAGTACATTTTTGAATTTGGAATACGAGTGATATATTTTTACAGATTGTTTCCTATTGTAATACTATAGTAAGGAAACATTCGATCCATTTTAATATATACCTGCTATACCTATACTTTTTAATTTTATTAAAATTTGTATATGCGAGACTTTATCAAACGCTTTGTTGAAGTCAAAATATATAATATCAATATAGTTGTTATCATTTATGGCAGAGGTCCATTTGTTTAGGCACGCCAATAATTGTAACTATACTGACTTACTCATAAAATGATGTTAAAACCAAATTGATGTTTTGATAAAAGTGAGTTTTTCAGTAGAAATAATGTAATGTGTTTTATAATCCTTTAAAAGGCTCTAGTTATAATACTATTAATAGAAAGTGGTCTGAAATAATGTAATGTGTTTTGTAATCCTTTAAAAGGTTCTAGTTATAATACTATTAATAGAAAGTGGTCTGGAATTTTCTTTTTTAATAGGATCACATTTTTTTAAATCAGTGTTATAAAACTATATTTACATTTTATAGGACATGAACCTAATTCGATAGATTTGTTAAATATTATAAATAATGGCAATGATAAGTCACATGAGAATTTGATAATAGGAATACCGGAAGTGCTTAACATTGATATAAGATTATAAATATTGATAAAAATAGTGTTCAAAATAGTGATCAGGGAAATGTAGTGCAATTTCGTAAATAGATAAGTTTTTAATAGATATTTAAATTAGTTATGTATTCAGTCGAGTCAAGAGAAGAATGTATGGTAAGATCGAGGTATTTAACTCTAGTATGGATATAAGAAGATCATTATCAATATAAAATATTTGAAAATTAGAATTAGATTAGAATGTATACATTAAGTAGTTTGGCGCAGGTCATTTTACCAATAAGTGATTGACGTATGATGCGAGATGTGCAATGTATTGCATTGTCGTCATGGGCTATAATGCCACGTCACATGTTTGTATCAACCTTAATCAATGGCGCCACTATAAAATGTTATTTCCGCTTAGAGTGTGATACATAGCGTTGGTTGTTTTAATTAACATCATACAAACATATTAACACATATAATATATATATATTAATATATATATATATATATATATATATATATATATATATATATATATATATATATAATATTACTCGTGTTTTAATATGATATATGTTTATATAATAATTCGTATAGGGGAAAGTCCCCGATTACCGACCCCCTCCTAATACCGACCCCCTCTCGTATCTCAGTAACTATAAGAGATATCAAAAAATAATATAGACATGAACTGTTAGTAATTTAATGATAAATATAATAACGTATTTTGTTTTTAAAAATATTTAATCCTACAATTGTTATTTGATAAAATGTAATATTCTGTTTTATTTTTTTTAATATTTGAATAATAACTTTTTTTAAATCATTGTAAATACTTTATTAATTAAAAGAAAACTTGATTTTGTACATAATATTGTAGAACAATAAAATGTTTATAACTATTATAAAAATAATTGAATTTGAAAAATTATTAACCAATATATCTTAATTATAGCAACCCATATTATTTTCCTATTGCCGACCCCCTAAATTACCCTAATACCGACCCCATGTGATTTATAATATCCAATCAAAATAGATTCGTATTTTACTTTAAAATATGTCGTAAGTTGTTTATGTATCATTGATATAGATTTAGGATTCATAATTCCAGTTGATTATATACATACTTACTAATAAATAAATATTAAATAATAATATACAATATTTTAATATAATTACTATAAAGTTTAAATTTAAATTTAATATTACTATTAAAACATAAATTCAATAAAAAATAAATTACGTCATGTTATAATTAATTATAGTTATGTATATCTACTCTTTTTATTGGATATTATAATACTACAATTATTTATACTACGATTATTTTAGGGGGTCGGTAATAGGGGAAGGGGGTCGGTATTAGGCACATGTATCCGATTACCGACCCCCTTATTTATTCTTGTAAATATAATTATATCAAAAATTTAAAATAGCCACTGTATTCATTGCCATAATATTAGCCTAATTACAAAATTTCAATTAAATATATTTAATATTGAATAAGTTATCACAAATAATCATTTAGGGGTCGGTAATCGGGGACTTTCCCCTATATATATTTATATATTTATACGTATAGGACTATTTTTTGTATCGAATTATCATATTAAAACCTCTATATATCTAGCTATATATTAAAACTCCTATAGAATATATACAAGACACTTGTTTTTGTAAGAACTAGTATTTGTTACACATGTATAAATATATATATATATATATAAATATAGTAATTACTGATATATACATTACTCATATAATACACGTATATACATGCCCCTACACAGCCCCCTACAATAGGGCCTCTAGAATGGGTCTACACTACTACACTAATAGGAGAAAGCGAACGCATGTGCACAACTACCGAATGTCCGATGACATAATCGTATGACGTAATAGACAGAACGTAAACACGCGGGTCATCATTAAGTTACGTCAGATTAGCAGTAATAACATGAAGCACAGCTAACGAATACTACGCGGTACTAATACATACATATATTATGAAGAATGTTCACGTATACACGATGTACCTATATAATATATAGTATAAATATATATATATATATATATATATATATATATATATATATATATATATATATATATGATATACGCAGTACTAAATATATGGGCGATATTTCCAAAAAATGTCGTATTAAAAATTAACTAAATATATATAAAAAGACTATTTAAAACCTTATATAACTATTTTTTATCGTTTATTAATTATTTATTTATTAATTCATTATTACTATTATCCTCGTTTATTTTTATTCTATAGTAAGTAGTATAGAAGTATATAGAATTCTACAGAATTCTATATACTTTACGTTTATAATTTATTTATTATTCTATTTTATATTTATGTAATATTCGTTCGGTTTCTCAGACATCTGAGAATATTGCATTATACTGACCCGAGGGTAAATAATATCACGTGCTGTCTCATATAGGATATCAAACGAATACTACATAAACACGCATGCGTGTATTATAAATATCATTATAATCATAATAATCATCATTATATTCGTGAATATATTGCAATATAGCGCTACATTTTATATCTACCTATACAATGATTTGATTAATATAATATCGCACCAACACAATGTATTACACTAAGTCCATATATATAAATATAGTATTTAGATCGTTATATAATAAGTGATATATAATATATTATATATATATATATATATATCGATATTAAAGTATAATTCAATTATAATAAATCATATTATTAACAACAATATTAACTATATTTGTATACACTGTAAACAAAGGTATACAAACTATTGACTCATTTTTTCCAATTCCCACTTAAGAGTCATGTATAATGATTATTAATTGTTTCTACACACATATATGTATATATATATATACATATATATATATATATATATATATATATATATATACATATATATATATATATATATATATATATATATATATATATATATATATATATATATATATATATATATATATATATATATATCAACATATGTTGATAGTAAATTGACTAGTTTTTTTTATAATTAAAGAATCATTTATAATAAAAAAATTTAATCAAATGACTCGTTTTAATAATAATGTTTCATGAATGTTATACATTTATATATTCAAGCCATAGACATAGGAGCGTTCGCTCCTATGTCTATGATTCAAGCAATATAATAATATTCTTGAATATTTATATTCGTAGTTTACGTCTGCGTTTTAATTTAACTTTATAATGTATTATCTATTTTTCTATAATATCTATAAATTCAAATAATATCTTCGAAGAATGATATAGTATATCTGAAAGGTTAATATAAATTAAATATATTCATCGTGTGTATCCAATATAACATATTAAATAACAACATATATTAATGTATACATTAAGATATATCTACTATATAAAATAAAGTCTATTTAAGTATATATATTTATAAAAATATATCTATAAAAAAGTATAAAATATTTTCGCGATATATAGGGAGATATATGTGTTGATCTAACTCGATAACCGGGGGGTGTCGCGAAAATATGTTATACTTTTTTATAATTTTCACCTGTATGGTCTTGGTCCAGAAAATTCAAATTAACTCTCGGTATCTCAGAAACCACAAATCCTACAAAAAAATTATTAATGAATAAAATATTCATACTTATATAAATAGTCTAAATAAGTATTTTTTATTTTGTAATTATTTAAAATAGTGCTGATATATCCAATAAACTGATTTTTTGATTACGTTTTTAAATTTATGAAATTTTTTTGTAACTTAAAACCTTCTAAAGAATATACAAATGTATCAATATAAAAATAACAATATATTATTAAAAAATAAAGTATTCTAAATATTATAAACATAATTTCTCTATTTTTTATCAACTATTAATTAAGTTATATGTTATATAAAGTAAAGTCTGTAGATATAATGATTAATGTAATATACATTTATGTCGAATTGAATTTAATTCAATTCGGTCATTACGTAATATCGATATATCTGCATGCATACATTTTGTTAGGCTTCACGCTCGGTTGATTGCATAGATATGTGTAGATTTCAATTTTGTAATTAAATATTTTATTATTTGTATAAATTGTTATTCGTTTTATATTTTATATTTGTTCTCGTTTGTCTATTTAGTGTCGTCGTTTAAAATATATAGGAATTCCTATAAAAGGAACGCCGCTCGGTGATATCAATACACTGTCGGTTCTGCGTCTCACCGGGTTGGTACATATTGTTATTGTCGTTATTATTAATATTATTCTTATGTATGTTGTTATACAGGTCTTTGTCAATAAAGTTATATACATATGAATTTCACGTTGTTACATATGCATACATCTAGAGGTCATATACATCCCTGATACATATACTCTAGATGTCTTAATATGGACACCCTATAGGGTATATAGGTGTATATATAACCAATAGGCGCGTAGCTTGTGAACTAGTCTAAATACTTAAATTGTCTTATTAATTAATAAAATAATACAAATTAATAAATAATGTAATTGTAATTTATCTGATTGGTTCATTAATAATATATAGTTTATCTAGTGGTATATAGGGTTTCCGTATTATAACACCCTGCAGGGGGTCCGTATTCGGTATCCCCGTCCAATAAAAATCTATTGAATCTATTGAATAAAAAGATTGAATAATATTTTAAAATCACAATAATATTTATAATCATATAATATCAATATTGTAAGTTTTTAATACAAATATTGAGTCATAAAATGTTAACACCATTTATTGTTAAAGTGTTCGTATTAGGTCACTTTCCCCTATGTACCATTTTAATTAAAAAAAAACATTATACGTATTTAGATTCTTGAATATAAACTATATTTAAATCTTTCTGCGGGTGTCAAGCGCGTGACACCCGCATCACATTATAATTCCAACTTGTTCAATAATTAACCGAAAATGCGTATAATGTTTTTAAATCAAAATGGTAAAAGAAACAATTTTAGAATAATTATTGTAAAATACTAATTATTAGAAATATTATTGTATAATAATTAAAATTGAAAAATAATAACTTCTGTCGATTCAGAATTTTAAAATATTAATTTATTGTCGTTTAAGGTAATTTGGTATTATTGAAATCATCTACGTTATAATTTGTATATTTGTGTATTACTTTCTTCTAATGCATAATTAGAAGTTGATTATTTCGAAATTTGTTTATATACTTATTAGTTATATGTGGTTTAAATTTGAAGCACTACGTATGTGTATTTAGTGAAATATTATCGATTGTATAGTCACGTGACCATATGGGACGTTTTTTTACCACGGGCAGGAAGTATTATATGATACTGGCCCTTAAGTAAGTATACGCATTAATTACTAACAAATAATATATATATATATTTATTAATTTTTAATATTTATATATTCAAAATGTTTAATTAATAATCAATTTATATTTTTAGTAGGTGTAATATATGGTATTCTGTTATTATGTGAATATATTTTGAGTGATATACATTAAAATATTATAATTAAATATCATAAAATACATCCACTTATTGATAGTAACTTATTTAGTAAACAGTTTTGTTAATATCATGGTATTACGTGTCTTCTCTGTAATTATAATTACCACATGTAAATATATTAAAACAATATTAATAATATATTAATTAAATTACTTATCTTTACATATAAAACCACTACTCTTTAATGATCGTTTTATATACTTTCAAAATGAATCTGATTTTATATTGTTTATATTAATAACTAATTAATTCTAACTTAAAAAAAGAGTAAATGTTATTAATAACTATATTATCTAAAGATTAGTATATATGCTAATGAACCTTAATTTATTATAGTTATTGATTATATTTCAGTGATATATAATACATATATACTATAATAATAAATAATGGATTTTTAAATACGTGATTTTGGTATATAATGAATATTTATTATACTATTCAATAATGAATATAAATAGATTCGCGTCGACTATGGAATCCACGTAGTTTACACGTGTATAGGCGAGAAAGTCGCGATCAGGTAAGGTCATGTTCTCGAGGTCATGTCCTCTGCGACCGGACATATCTTCGGGAAATTACGCACATAAAACATTGTAAAAATAAATATATATAAATAGGTGGCGTAGACTGTGTGGAGAGATGCGTGTGATGGTGAGGCGATAATAGGCCGATGTTTATTATTCAATATAATAAATAACGAACGGGGCGATTTCTATAAATAATAATAATAACGGTAACGGTAATGATAATAATGGTAATGTGGAATATTTGATGTGACATGGAACACGAGTCCTTGTATTTTAATAATTTCTAGTGTTCTTGTACCGCTGATCTGTGAAATCGAGATATAATTTTTTAAATTATCGTCTGTATTAAAATTAAAAAATAATATAAATACTAAAATGTATATACATATTAGTCGTTTAGTGAATTTACAAAAATATGTCATTATAATTACGATATACATATAGATATGCGAATATCTAACCTATATCGGCGAGTCGTCATTGGTTATTGGTCATCGACCGCAGTTCTTTCATGATGGCGTTAATGATGAGCGCTCTTCGGAATCCGTTTCTGATGACGTTGATGTCGGAGTTTATTCCCAGAGTTCTCTTATTTCTGTAGCAGTGTTAACAGTTATAATGTCAGTGTTGTTTTTATAGTTATTATTGAGGCTATATCATTATATAGATAGGCTTAATGATATAGCCTGATACGGTGTTATCACATTGCTATCAACTATAGATTATCTATATATATATATTATCAATATATAGATATTATCTATATATATGTATGTATATATATATATATATTATATATATATATATATATATATATATATATTCATTTCCAGAGTTCGATTTTACTATCGTATAACGTAGCATTACTAACCACGGTGTTTAGTCATATTACATAATATATATTATATAATAAAGCTATAAGTTATATAATACTGATTCACTATTCTTCATATACGTGCCACACATAATTTACGAACTATAGCCTAATGACTATATATATATCTGCAGATATACATGTATATTATTTGTCATACATATATTAATATACACATATATATATATATTATTTGTATATATATATATATATATACTATTTAATTAAATATGACATTTTACAATATATTATATACAATATTTACATACTATAGTATATATATATATATATATATATATATACATGTATAGTTATACTTCTAGTGTATACTTACAGCTGAGTGCCATCCCGAGTAATCACGCGAGAAAGCGATCTCTTCTTCATCTTTTGATTTTCCAACTTTTTGATCCAGTACGCGGCCCAGTTAGCTTTAAGCGCCCGTCGGAAGCTCGAGCTTATCGATGCGATGTCCGTGTTTATCCCCAGGGTACGCTTACTTCTGTAGGTGTTATCGGTGTTATTATCAGTGTTATCATTAGTGTCAGTAGTAGTGTTATTATTAATTATTAAAATACAATTAGTCATAATGATAATTATTTTATTTCACATATTTATATAATAATATATAAGAGGGAATGTAAATGTAAATTAAAATTGTGTTTTTACAATGTACTTAATTAGTATACAAAATATTTGTTTACTTTTTATATAGGATATTTAGATGCATATACATTTCATTAATACTTATATTTCATTAATTATAATTATATATCTGAGGCGATTATTTATTATGTTAAATGATAGAGTGATACATTATATTACATAATTATTAAATAATTAATCATGGTATATTAGCAAAAATGTATCTTTATATATATATATCTATTAAAAGTGATATATTGTTATGTAGGCGAGTGCTAAACGCGCCTGTATGGCTCATTGCGCAATAGTCGCACCGCAGTTACGTAATAATACGATGATGCAACATGTGTGTGCGTGTGTTGGTTACGTCACTAACCTATCCGCTGAAGTGGGCAGAGATGAGTCGGAGGGGGAGGCTGAGGGGTCGTCCAATAGGAGAGTGCCGATATCAGATAGGGCTGTAGCATCTGTATCGCCGGTAATCGCGGCGTCACTGGTGCGTGTCGACATCGCGTCTAGCAGTTTCCTCCTTCGTGGGTAATACACGCTCGATAAATACATATATGCACACACATATATATATATATATATATATATATATATATATATATTTATTATATATGTATTTCATATGAGATATTATATGTATACATCTGTATATACTCTATATATATACATATACAGTATATGAACATGTTTAAATACTCGTATACGGTTAATTGTATAGAGTGTGAATTATATTCATTTATAGATCATAAATCGCATCTCGGACCGGTCCGTTCAGACCCGCCGAGCGGTCAGCAATTATAGATCACGGTCTATGATGACGTCATCACTTGACTCGGTAGTGGTCATTGACCTTATGACCGAGATGTACCGTGGTACAAGCGCGCGCTCGTATACACGGATGACAGCGCATACCGCTATATCTTATAGGTGTCTATACGGAGATAGGCGTTTAGAGAGGAAGTGATACGTTATCGTATCTGATGTGTAACTAAGTGAATTCTATAAAATCTCGCATAGGTGATTATTATACCGTATAGGTTATTTACCATGTGTGCGCCGCCCGCATGCATGTATTGTACTAGGGTATGATCATAGGACAACATGCCAGGTACGTCGGGCCCCCAAGGGGAACGATATATATATATATATAATATTTTATTGAGTATCTCTAAATGTATTACTATATAAATTATATTTATTTTGAATTTGTTCTTTCCCTATTCCTGTATACGTCACCACCCCTAGTAACTAGATAGCGGTACTGTATAACTTACTGCGATGAAGGTAAGTAATCGTCGTCTACCGGATGACTTTGAACCGGCGTCAAGGTCAAACTCAACACGAGAACGGTCGCCAGGAGGTACGTTTGCTTTGTCGTCATGCAGAACATCTCTAGCCGCCTAGAGTATAGGTTAATAATTAAAATCGATTTATATATATATATATATATATATATATATATATATGAGTGTGTATATGTGTATATGAATGCATATGTTACTATGCGTTTGTGTATGCGGTTGTGTATATGTGTATGTTGGTATTTGGGTATATATGTATCAGTGAATATCGTGCACTTATGTACATATTTATATATTATTAAAGTTGAATATCATCAACATAGATATAAAAACAAGTAATAGATTCGACCTTCATCAATAATTAATATATTTATATGCGATATATTCTTTGGGTTTCTTTGTTTTTTATCACGGAATAGTACCACATTGTAATAGCAATACCATCTATAGATGGTATAGACTGTATACAATCTCGATGTTCTATCAGGTATTGATACTATTATGTATATATAAATAGTATAATTTTTATTTTACAAAACGACTATAAAAGTATACATTTATATATAATTATATATAATATTATGTATGCATAATATACATTATATATATTAATATATACTAACAATCTATAGTTGTATATATATATATTTATATATATAGTATACTATAGTATATTACTAGATATATAATCCGCTAATTCAATAGATAACTACATTTATAATGACTGAATTCGAAGTGTCACAGCTTAAATAACGCCGTTAATGATGTCAATGTTACGCAACAAAACAAAACACACACATATACACACACACATATACACACACACACACGATGACACCATCAGCGATGAGGTATCGCGAATATATCATGTATGTCGCTATAGTATGTCGCTAGGGTATACTGCTTGTTTGCTACTTGTTTGCTGAACCGCCCGACGCGCGGAGCTCGTCCTCATTAGATCACTGGCAACCCTCTCTATTGTCACCCCCTTCCTCTAAATATATAATACATAATATATTATATTATTAGTATATATATATATTATCATTATATAGTATCATTATATTAATATGCATGTAGAGTATGTATTACAAAACGATATTTAAATACAAACAAAGCATTATTCTTCGTATAGTTACAGAATAAACTTCTACACAAAATACATAAAATACTTAACAATAAACTAAGGGAATAAATTCAACTGCAGTAATCCAGTGTGTGTGTATGAGTGTGTGTGTATGTGTGTATGTGTATGTGAGTGTATGCATGTGTTTGTGTTTGTGTGTGTGTTTGTGTGTGTATTTAGCGTATGCAGTAAACATTATACATACATAGTTGTTAACTCATTGTATACAACTATACGTGTATACACGTAATTATGATTTGCGAATACATGAATCATATGTAATGAAGTTAAGAATAAAGTTTAATGAAGTTCTTATCCCTCTCAGAAAAACATATGTGAGCTTATATCTCTAAACGTACATATATACACGTGTATTATATATATATATATATATATATATGAACTCGCCATATATATTTCTATATTTCTAAATATATTAATGTGTTATAATAGGACTATATATAATATAAGAATATATTCGTATATATGTATACGTATGAATGACTCATTCGTATACAAGCATACGTATGTATATACATATGGTATACCGTGCATATATGATGAATAATATCTATAGATCTATAGATGACTAATAGTATATTTTTACTTCACATAAATATATATAATAATAAATTAAATGTTCCAAGAAGAGAGTTCTTAAGTTATACTTTTTAGAAACACGTCATCAATGACTCATCATACATACGGTGACTCATCTCGTCATCATCATCACACGCGTAACACACACGGTAGTGTTCATTGTTTATTATATAACTGCATGCAGTTATCACCATACTAAACCGCAAGTGACACAAGCACCGCTGTAGGCCATACTGTATAGGGTCTCGTAACCCCTAGTATATGTTCAAGTCAGGCGTTAACAGTGTTAGTGTTAACACTTGTGTGATAACACTGTTAACCTAACATCAATACATATGCGCAATGCTTTAATTAGATTTGTATAGTCAGATACCGGTAGCTTCAAATCATTTATTTCAAATTATTATATAATTTGTTTCACAATATTTTCCCAGTATTTACTAAATTTTAATAAAATGATAATTTTAAATCAGCCGATATCTATCTATAAAATCGGTGTAAAAAATATGGCCCTATTTGTTTGTGCGAAGATGGATTTAATATAATTTTAAATGTTAAGTGCTTAATTTAATTTAAATTTACTTAATTGTACTTAATTTAATTGAAGTGCTTTAAATTCTAAATTGTAAGTGCTTTAAGGGGTTACAATAGACAATACGCGTGCTATCGAATACATTATAGTGCCTATAGGCCTGTTGTTATTGTACGATATACTAGAAGCTCCGACGGGTCACGGGCGATACTAAATATAGTAGTATATATATATATATACTATAGTATAGTTGTGGAGTATATATTTACCTATAAGTAACCACTCAATATGTTACGTAATGACATGAAGGGTGTCGACACGGCAACGATTACGTCATAGTATACGATGCATATGCACATCTCAGATTGTTTATACATATATATATATACTCTATATAATATATACTATATATTGTATACATACAAATACTTTTTAACTGAATATAATTAGCATATTTAGGGTGAATTTAAATACGAATTCACCCTAAAT
This sequence comes from Osedax fenrisi, assembly GCA_964019155.1. Classification (NCBI taxonomy): domain Eukaryota; kingdom Metazoa; phylum Annelida; class Polychaeta; order Sabellida; family Siboglinidae; genus Osedax; species Osedax fenrisi. Next base: position 52,625,093 of record OZ025243.1, read on the forward strand.
ATGCTAACTATATTCAGTTAAAAAAAGTACATGTACAATGTATACATACATATATGTACATTGTACATATATGTATGTATACATATATACCTATGTATACATTTTCTGACCAACTCATTATATTATACGACGTCGTTATTCTTAGTCACGTGTGTATATATACCACATACACGTACTATAGTCTATAATGCATGGTCTACTTGGTAGACTACACAGAAATTAGATACATATTAGATTATCAGCACGCTAGTACAACATACACACACCAGGGTGCGCTCGGCCACTGTATTACCGCACGTATACTTCCGGTTGTAAAATATATATCGCTATATTATAGGTAGTGTATACGTATCTCTATATTATAATACATTATATTTGGTATATATATTATCAGTAAATATATTTACTAAAAATAATAATATTCATATATAAATATATATATATATATATATATTGTTATTGTTATTTTATGTTGTTGGTGTCATTTCATCCCATACAGGAATTTAGATGAAGTTTGTACTTATAACCCTTATAGCCATAAGGCTCTAATGTCCCTTTGAAGCCGTTATCATTTTAAGGTTTCTTTCATCCGTCCATGATTTTAACGAGATCCGATAATGCATGTATACATATATGTATATAATTATATATAATTATAATTATATAATATCACTTCTAAATATTATTTTAAGACCAATTTTAGTACGAGGCTTGTACCCGCATTCAACTAAGCTACCAAGTCACTTAATATATATATATATATATATATATATATATATATATATATATATTATAATTCATAAGTTATTCTATTATTATAATTCATATACATGTTATAATACATTTAAGTGTATTATATATATATATATATATATATCATATTATCGTCACGATGTAGATACAAATTATACCGCAGGTACTATAACATTATTTAGCTATAGAATATGAGGATTTATATATTATTATCGTAATTAAAAGAGATAATTAACCTATTTATTATATAAATAAGTAAGTATAGTAATAATACATATGTTTACCTGACCTGACTTGACCGTCTTTTCGCGACCTACAGTTAAATATATACCACGAATATGATATATTATGTAATCAAAAGAAAATATTGCTTATTATCACACACACACATATATATATATATACCGAAAAGCATTTTGTTTATCGAATACTGGTCCAATGCTGTGGAACAGATTACCACAAAAAATAAGAAATATTACGAAATTGAATAATTTTAAAACAATTTTTAAATCATTTATGATATCGTCTTATTAATTTTAATTTTATATTTTTATAATCTATTTTTAATTATTGTATTATGTGATATATTAATTTATTTGCTACCTTATATTATCAGTATTTATTTTATATATTTTATTTTTATAGTTTTATAGCTTTTATAGCTTTTAGTTATAGTTTTTTTTAAATATATTTTTATAATTTGTTATACAATTTTAATATTTGTGTTTTATTGGTTTATATTTTTGTAGGTACATATTATTCAATTATTTATTTTAAATACATTATGAGAATGATTGTGGGGTTTTTTGCAATTTTATTTTATTTTTATTTTTATTTTTGTATTAAGTTTTTAATTGTACATATTTGTTATTACTTATTTTTAATTACTTACATATTAAATTTTATTTAAATTTTATTTAACATTCAGTATTATTTTCTATTCAGGAAGTCAATTTTTTGTTTTAAATATTAAATATTAAATATAAGATATTCACGAGTACTTTTTATTGATTATTTATGTTGCTGGTAATGGTTCGTGTCGGGGATGAGGATGCAATTGTTGTGTGGGGGCAATTGTTGCCAGTGCTCTTACTCTTGGCGAAAGTGAGTTCCTTAAGGCATTGGATATAGAAACCCCAAATCCTCCAAGTTGATACACCTTTATCGACTTTCATTGGCAATCGATATAAAGTATTCTAGGTAAATTTTTTTATGACTATTTTTTTACTGATATCCTGGATAGAAATTTATATTATAATCTAATATTTTATTTAATATTATTTTAATTTTATACATAATTTTTCCCCCCACAATCACATTGGGTGAACGACTTGATAAGCTCTGCTTTTTCGTTCATCCAGGATAATGCCCAAACTCTGATTATTATTATATATATATATATATATATATATATATTGTTAATTAATGAACTAAGTATAAATAATCAACATCGACAATATATAATAGCGAACACGTTATATAACGATGCTTATTATATAATAATAAGTCACGTGGTATTATAACGTGTGATGAATATATACCGTATATTCATGTACGTATTATAATCCCAGTATATATATATATATATAAATATATATATATATATATATATAATGGGATTATACTATATATATATAATTAATAAAATCACTTTTAGATTTAATTTATATTTAATTTCGTTTTTAGAATTGTTATAAGGCCATAAAAACAAACAAAATAGTGTTCACTTTACATCATCGCGTATACGTATATAGTATACTATACAAGTCCCCTTAGTTTACATCGTCATGGTGATGATTTATTAAACACAATACTATAATAGCGACTGCCATTATCGAATGTGTATATAAACAATTATATTAAAACGAATAATAATTAAATAAATATATATATTTAATAAAAATAAGTAGTTATACCAAAGCCCAAAGGGGCTTTGGTTATACTGTATACAATGTACATTGAATGCTGAACATCATCAGTGTTATTTTTCATTATATATATATATATATATATATATAAACACTCTGTACCTAAATAAATTTGTTTCAAATTACATTTCTATTATTTACCTAATTTTATCATTTACAATATCATATTATTTCATATTATTAACATATATATATACATATTGTAAATTATATGAGTTATAATACACTAAACTATATACTTATACAATAAAGACATGGTTATATAATATACTCGTATAATTATATATAATTACGCTACGCAGTACCTCAACCGACTAGAATGTACCGCTACTATATTGATATAACAATTATACGCGGGTATCTATAGATACACGAGAAACGCTTGAATACTAATAAGTGTATGGGTTTATATAATAACGCTATTTGTAAAAGTGACGTAACATGCATCGATGGTTGAGAGTGCTTGAAACTAGTATATACTATGATGATACTATTATGTATATGATTATACTTATACGTATATATTTATATAGTTGGGTTGTAATAAACTGACTACATAATGTCTATTGTTTGAAAGAGTGTACTGATGGACAGTTATTGTAGGAATATTAGATGAGAAAGAATCAGCGACCAATTATATTGTTCCGAGTAGTAGCTGTCACGCTTCAATGATTTCGTATTATGACCTATTATATCGAGATAGAATCCGATCTCTTTATACTGATATTATTGTTAATTTTTGTGATAGAGTAACATTATTTTATCTTATTTCATTATGGACTTGGATTACATTTTATAATCTATTAGAATAATCTAAAGGATATATATATACCAGAACATACGATGATTGTGCAGGATACATAGATATGATAAATGAAAGATGAAGAGGATCAGACATATATGTATACTAGTATGTGTATACATATATGTATACATATAATGTATACATAGTATACTAGCAGTTTATTTTAACAACCTATTTTGCTTCAAATAAAAATGTGCTAAAGCTGCAGTGGTATATTAATATTATTTCATTAATAGTTAATATTCTAAATATATATCTCGATAGACTTTACCTTCTTATCGAGTTGCACTCTTTTATTACATCTAATTATATATATATATATATATATATATATATATATATATATATATAAATGTATTCGATTTTCTTTAATGTACACTTTTAAACGCTATTTAATAATAAATATTTAAATTATTTTAATCAGACTGGACTACGATAGGTACTCTTTTAAATTCTATATCAGTGTTTTAAATCGATACGTATCCAATCTACATACACCGACTAGTGTACTGATTCACACACATATGTATATGTTTACGTACGTATATATATATATACTTATAAATGCATACTCATATATATATACGTGTATATGCGTCAATAATAATATTAATACTATTAATAGAGCGTACTGTAAACATGCATAAGTTATAATAAGACCGTAACGTATTAATAGACGACCGACATATATAGCTATTAAGTTTGCGTGCATTCCGAGTTATCGATGCCTCCACATTGTTTATTTACTAGCGCCGGTGCATGTGATGCGTGTATAGATGTATCGATAGATCTGATGATGATGATGCATCATCATGATGATGATGGTGATGGAGATGATGATGATGATGATGGTGATGGTGGCGATGATGATGATGGTGATGATGATGATGATGGTGATTATGGTTATGCTGATGATGATGATGGTGATGATACTGCTAGTGTTAGGGAGTGCGGCCCTACGTACCATGTTAGGCAGTGCGATTTTTAGTGCAGGTTATATAGTATATATATATATATATACTATTATCTATAAAGAGATAGTTCAATTTCAACTGTGACTCTATGTATTCGTCTTCCTTACAATGAAACGTTATAGCCTATAGGCTATCATGAGGTAATGCTCATGTATACGATCAGGTATTCATGTAAACTAATCATGTACATTATCAGGTATTCATGTATACATATATAAAGTCTATAGACTAATAATGTATCATGTATATTTCAAATAACACCCATACATTAATACACTCATACATACATACATTAACATACATAGTAATTACTATAGTGTATACACTTGACTATTGCAACAGCTTACCTTATTCACTAACGAAACATCAACGATTACTCACCTAAAAACATATCCTAGATTTGCTAAACTAAAAGCTACACCCTATAGGGTTTATGATTATAATCACTATTGTTCCATTTTAATCCAAAGCTTCGCTAATAAATCCCATATAATCTCATAACGTGTGTTAATTTAATACAATTGTATATGTATAATCTCTTCTGTCCATACATATAAACAAAATATTACGTACAATAAATACAAACATGTATGCTCTTATTTTTGTAATCTCCAAAAAATGCCCTATATCATAATTTCAACACATCGCCCTTAAGGGCTCTCAGAGGAATACAATATATACTAACCATATATGGTAAATATATTCGAAAATATACATATATTAATGTATTTAAAAAGAAGGTTTATATAAAAAGTATTTACTAACAAATATAGAACTCACTACATCTACCATACTAACACAACACTAAATAAGCCTACTAACTTATTAAATTATAAATATATTCAATATGTATATTGGTTATATCGTAATAAAGTGTATTAGTTACCAATATTCATCGTATGAAAGTCGGGAAAAGATCTTTCAGTTGGGTTGCTCCTTTTTATGGAATGCTCGCCCCTTTAAACTAAGCTGCATAAGCAGTTATTATACCTGACGATAATAATATGAATATATTTGTCTGGAATTTTACTTAATTTATTTATTTTTTATTTTCTCCTCACTTGTGAGATTTTATATTATATAAGTGTCTAAATAAATTATTTACTTAATTACTTTATTAAATATATTTACACATTTATGTGTATGTATATGAAATACATATACCTCAACATATCGTGATATTATCATTATATATTTGTTGTAATTATTATTACTATTATTGATATTAGATTATTGTGTTTCACAATCCCTAGATATTACCTCATTTAATATTACTTACACATAAAATCACGCGCCCATACACAAATATATATATATATATATATATATATATATATATATATATATATGCGTGTATGTGTGTGTGTATATGTGAAAGCGTGTATACATTGTATTACGTTATATATGTATGTTTGTATACACTCGTAAATTAACGCGTAATTAATGAGTGTAAAACATACAAATACACACATACACACACACTCACATACACATAAGTAAACACACATACACACAGTGTATTACACCTACGCAGAGAGGGCCCATGGGCGTCTGGCGAACCGTGTGTAATTCATATACACTATTATTAGCACGTAGCGATCATTAGTTGCGTAACGTTGCCGCCGCGAAATCACGTGGTAATACGAAGTCACGTGGTTACATACGAGAAGTCACGTGGTAATATACGAGAAGTCACATGGTAACATACGAGAAGTCACGTTATTATAGCCACGTATACCTGCAGTGGCGGTGGCGGGACAATACATTATAGTACGTATACAGTCTACATATTTGTAAGTATGTGTGTGTTTGTATATGTATGTGTATATGTGTGTATATACGTGTGTATAAGTACGTATATATACGTATATGTATGTATGGGTGTGTATGCGATGGTGTTTTAATATGTGTATGTGTTTGTATGGATTCTTTCCAATAAAAACTTTTAATATATATATATATTCTATATCCCATATATGGGACATACAATATAACTAACAATTTGTTCTGTAATTAACGATATTTAGCGTTCTCGTCATAATAAACTCAGATAGCATGAATCACGTGACACATGTCATCATGTGACAATACTGGGGGACACGTGACATAATGTCACGTGTATAATAGTAATATATGGTAATATAGTTGTATAGTTTACATGGTAGAGTATACATTTGTATATATATATACATTGTATACAATACTATAGTATATATATATCTGACTTTAAAAAGAACCTTTAACATGATACATACGTAGTACACAACACGTAGACATAGATGTAACGTGACTAGTTATCAATACTATAGTAATTATAGTGTATGCGCTGGAATACTACTAGCAGTAGTATTAGTACAACATTTATTTACATACAATATAATACAATTATGGCAATACATAATCTAATATTTGTATATATTTATACGAACGTATAATAATATATATAAATATATATATATATATATATATATATATATATATATATAATATGTATATACATATTAATATAAAATTTCAAATTAGTAAATATATAATATGAATAACACAATTCTAATTATCATTTATTATATACAATTATCAGTTTTAATATAATTAAAGTTATTGTTCCGGGAACACTGTTCCCTCTAGCCGTATTTAACCGTGGTATCTCGTGCATTAACCAGATACAGTATTCTCTCTATATATAATACTATACAGTATATACTATATAGTATATATATATATTACGGTGGTTATGATCTTTTAGTAGAAATACATTTAAATCGTAGTTATTTAAATACAATATTTATAAATTATATAATTATATAACTAATTGCAATTAGTGCATTCACATGACCGTAGAGTCTGCCTTCAATTAACTATTGCAAGATGTGGTATACCATACAAGTACCGTACTAGATATACTAGTATATTATCAGTATACTACTATAATATAGTATAATACTTGTATAAGTTAATCAAGATGGCGTATACCCGAGTATAGGAATAGGCTTAACATTTACGTATAAATAAAATATTTATATAAAAATAATAGAAATTAAGTAGTATTAATTATATATATATATATAGTTATATTTGCGTATCATTATAACTTTATGTACTATACTAAGCTCACGATTATGTGCTTACGAAGATAGTCTAATCTTTAATCTTTAATCTTTAATAAAGTTTAATCTCTTAAATAAACTCAATATGCGGAATTGAGAATTGATAACAATATTATAATTATAATTATGTGTATACACGTCTTTATTATCTATAGATTATATATATATATATATATATATATAAATACAATTTATGTTTAATTAATATATATAGATATATAAATATAATTTATTTTTAAATAATACATATATATATATATATATAATATATATTATATAAATATATATTATATAAATATATATTATATAAATATATATTATATAAATATATATTATATAAATATATATTATATAAATATATATTATATAAATATATATTATATATATATATTTATATATATATATATTTATATTTATATAATTCTAGTAGGTACATTCTAAATTAAAATTAATAAGTTAATATCGAAACTTACCAATTGAATTTCCTATAAATCTCCTGTCTTTTATTCGCCGAGGGATAATAAGTTAGCCGTGTGTGTGGTCTGTGTACACACGAGGTCAGGGGTCAAGGTCAGTTGTTGTCTAAGTGATATCCTCGGTTAAGCTATGCGAAGTAGGTTGTCTATCGCGCTGTGGCTGTCGGGTTATGTCTCCGTTATAACGTTACCCCCATACAGCGGCGGCTTTTATAGTGACCACCGGGCGGGGCGGTGCTACTGGTTCCGGTTGTCGCGCGCGCGCCCGCCTCTAAACGCACGCAATGACGCACGCACTCGATTTTCCGATATCAGCATCAGCAGGAGAGATGATATGATCTTCCCAGTCAATCTAAACGTGTACACCAATTACTTCTTACTTTCTCTCACCCATTTCGAGTAGGTAGACGGAGTAAGTTATACTCGTATTCGATTGTTTTAATAAAGTATTATAGTAAAGATACATTTTAAGTACATTTGTAACAATATCCCTCTAATGACGGTCTCTGTACAGCGTCTAGTTATCGTACGAACGTCATCTCCACCGGAAGCCAGCGTTGTTTACCATCTCGTATGGCCGTCGTTTAACGAGTAGAATAGGAGAACACCCATTAGCTGTCGGCTCTTTTATCATCATTTTACTTATAACTTTACTTTTAGACGCTGATTTGTGCTTTTTGCCGACCACGCCTCTTTCTACCTCGATTCTATAAATAGACCGCTGCCTCGGTGGATCATGTATACCTAATCGTTAGCTGTATGTTAGCGGGAAGAACCGATACGTAGTGTGCCCGACGTGCCTAGCATCACTTCCGGTTATAGATTACGCAAAACTTAGGAAACAGTGTACAGGGGAGAGTGCTCTAATATCGACATGCACGTAATATCGACACCCTAGATATCTCCTAAAATATAAATCCAATCACAAAATAAGTAATGTATGAAATGTTAATCAATATAATTCTAATTCATATAAGTATACATTTTTTTTTTAATATTTATATTTTTTTAATTATTAACAAAAAACTGATTTTTTCGTTACAACTCTAAATTTATGAAATTTGTGAAGTACAATATCGATTCTCAATCATTTGAATACATCGTATAGTTCTAATTATATTTTACAATGTGACGAAAAGATTATTATTTATCATAATTTGTAACAAAGTTATTGACGTTTACCTAAGCAACATACATTTTCATAATACCGACACCCTAATTGCACGTAATATCGACACCAATCAGCGTTATTTGTTTATAATGTGCGTGCGTTGTGATAAAATTAATTACAGGAAAAAAACGTATGAATTGCGTGTGTTAACCTAAAGTAACGCACATTCAATTCTGATTGGATAGTGGATATTAAATAATATATGGTATATCTAAATATCGATATATTTAGGGTGTCGATATTATGTGCCATTGTGTCGTATTCGAGGCAGTGCCTGTAATATCGACAACCCTGTTATCTCAGAGTTGAAAAAACTAAATTAAATTTAAAAATAACTATTATATGTACCTACGTAATACTTATAAATAAAATTGGTAATATTTAATTGAGAAATAATAAAGTTATGGTGATTTATTACTAGGGTGTCGGTATTCGAGTACTCTCCCCTATATCGCTAAACACGTAGTACGTTCTACCAGTATATATTTAACGGGTTTTGTGGGCAACCCCCCACTATTATTATTCGCCCACGCACACATTCATATTCGTTCATAATCAATGATATCGTAGTACTATTTATTTAGTATAAATCAGTAGGAAATATATTTAATTAGATAGTTTTTCATATATCATGTATTACATACATATTTTTAGAAGTTGCACCCCCCCAATTTCAAATTCTAAAAAGATACTATAGGTATAGTATACTATAGTGAGTGCGAAATGGATGGCGGTACCGGTGCTGTATCTCTCAATGCCCCGCCACATCTTCAGTGCATCTTAGCAGCAGAGGCATAGTGAGAGTTACTCATGTGTGTGTGTGTGTGTGAATAATATATCATATGTATGCGTATGTGAGCGTGGGACCCACGCTGTAGATATGTGTATGTAATAGCATAAGTTGTATATATATACTATAGTATAAGTTATTTATTCACAAAAATATAATTTAAAATAAAGTGTTGGAACTGTGATATTATAATAATAAAACTATAGCGACATCCGTGATAACAAGAGCGTGGTGTGTGTCACATAACTATAGTCACTACATGTGTGTTTGTGTAGGTATGACGTAACATTACGCTATATACACGGTTATTAGTGTTTACACAACGGTCCGTATCATACACACATATATATATATATACAAGTCGTAAATAGTACGTTCACCCGTGTATGTTTATGTTGTTATCGTACAAAATAATAATGATCATCATCATCATTATCATCGATACGAACGCGAGGTGATTATTGGCGGAATTTAAACTAAGTAGGCCTCCAGACCAAAGTACGCCATACGCCGTATATGGGCTAATTTCGGCGCTATGACACACCTAATCGTGGTCCGTACGCTCATGTATGCTTATATATAAATAAATATATATATATATATATATATATATATATACGTATGTGTGGTACTGTGCGCGTATCGTATTCACTGCCCTGGCGCGGGAAAAGGGCGGCGACGTAAAGTATGTATTACGGGCGATTAATTCGCACTAGAACCTAACGATAATCGATGGATTATTAGTGAACGGTACTGCCTCGTTACTGCCTATGTAGTCTATCAGTTAAACCGGTTCAAACCGGTTGGGAACTGTACCCCGCATGCGGTAAACTGTACGGTTACATTATATAATGTATATAAACATATATATATATATATATATATATATATATATATCGTATACACACGTAATATGTGTATACGATATATGTGTGGGGTGGGCATTTACTTAATTCTCAGTATTCGGGCTATAGCGATACATCATATTGCACGTGAGTCGTGCATCGGGACCTCGATATGACTACGGGAAACTATAGTACACACACGCACACACTATATATAGTTATAATCGGCATCTAAACAGTCTATTCCATCGCTCTATACCGATCAGTGTCGTCACGCCTGTGCGACCTTGGACCTAGATTCGACCTTGGACCTAGATTCGACCTTCGGCCACCCGACGGACACGCGATACGCCTAGCTAGCAAGAAGTGGCGTCGTCACATATCTATTTATAGACGGCGTTTGATCACGCTCGGCACGTTCAATGGTGACTCATCCATATCGTGCAGACTACTAGTGATACTATGCTTAGTGGTTACAAGTATATAAGTAGTACATTATAAGTAGTACACGATCGCGGTAGAAATACGTGAATCACGTCACGTTGTCATGGAGGAGGTGACACGTGGCACGTCACGATGACTATTGTTCGGTGATTTAAAAAAAAGTGTATTTTACGGAAACTTATATACATATACGTATATATATATATATACGGATATGTAATTACTTACATATGTAATGCATATATATGTATACACAGTTTATGACCCCATTTATAGTGCATAATACTTGTCTATATCATAATTGTTGTATTTAATCAAGCAAGCTATTATTACTATACCTACTAATCCCATACATAGTGGAAATAGTTTCATAGAAAGTTATAATAGAAATTAGTGTAGGAAAACCTAAACCTAAACCCATATAAAAATAAATAATCTTTTCGACCCGGTTCAAAGCGCTTTAGGTAAGGGTCATTCGACCGAAACAGCTCTCCTCCGTATTATTGACACAGTATTATCTACCTTAAATAGCAACACGTGTTGCCATCTAATTCTACTTGATATCTCATCTGCTGTTGATACCATGAATCATGACATATTAATCGCACTGCTTACTATAGTAAGTATCATCAATTATGGGTATATCCGGCTTATCATTAAAATGGTTTATTTCATACCTTACGAACTGCAATATCTCTATTATTATCGAAAAATCTTACTCGATCTTTTTCAGCTTAACCACGTTATTCCCCAGGGATTCGTTCTAGGTCCATCCCTCTTTTCTATTAAAATCCGCCCTATGGCTGATATAATTAAGAACTTTACAAATATACATTACCATATTTTTACTGTAGATATTCAACTTTTTATCCTTTTCCCTTTACATTCTCATAATACCATTACATCTGAATTAATCGAGTGTGCTAATTGCATAAGGGCTCATCTCCAACAAACTTCTAAATATTCTTCTAAGACTACAGTATACTGTACTTAACATATCTACTTATGATACTTCCTATCCAAAATTTACTCTAAACAACATGATTATTTCTACTTCCCATTCCTCCAAAAATATATGATTAGTATTTGATAACAAATTATCATTTAAGAATTTCATATCATCTATTACAAAATCCTCCAATTTTCATATCTTCAGAATTAAAAAAATACGGACCTCACTTTCCAGAAACCTTACGAAAATTCTAAAAAATGCAATTGTACTTTACCGACTTAACTACTTTTCTTCCCTACTGAATATACTTCCTTCTAAACTTACTGATCCACTAAATCGGATTATTAGTTCTTCAATACGTACTACTTACTGCATAAAATTACTAGACTACTCTATTACAATAACTCTACTAATATAATATTACCTTCTATTCGTAGCCAAAATGCTCCTCTCCTTATCTCCAGGAATTATAGTAAAACTTCCATAAATTCTAGAGATTTTAAAACTTCAGGTCCCACCCTATGGAATTCCTTCCCATCATTCGTTATATTATATCCCAACAAAGATTTATAAATCTTACTTGTTCTTTTCTCTCAACCTCTAATCATTAAATCATGCAACCTATTATGTGTATCTAGTGTTATCTTCAATGAAAGTTATTATACAATTGTTAGCGTATTATTATTATTTTATTATTATGTGTTTTCTCGCACGAGCGAAGGGGCATACTGTAGACCGTCTACATGACTCTATTTTAGTGCCTTACATAATGCCATTTTAATAAACCGTATATCATCATTATCATAATCGTATATATATTTATTTTTGTTAAATCGAAAAGTATTTAATAATATATACCGTATAAACAAATATTTATAAATATCTATCGAATATTACGTAAGAGTTCTCTAATACTATATAACCCTACAGAGTTTAACTAGTTGTACACTTCATTCATAGGAATGGGGCGCGCGCATGTGTGGGAGATTTATGTAATATATCATTAATGAACAGTACCACGTGGTTGTTTACATGTAACACCACGTGCAGCGATTGGTAGATGGATGGTACCCACGCGTCGAGTATGTCCACCTAGTCCGTAAAGCATACTATCTTCTATAACCGGATATAGCCGTACACTTTTAATAATATCTACGATGTATGTGTACGGCGTAGGGTGAGTGTATGGCGTAGGGTGTAGGTATATCGGGTACAACGGTTAACTGTACACTGACAATGTTGTGAAGTACTTAAGATATATATATTATTGGAACGATGAAGCGGCATTTGGACTTAAGTATTACTCGCGTTTCTGCGTTTTACACTTAACATGAAGTACAAGTACACGGCTAGTTTTAACTACACTCTACAGTGTACAATACACAGTGTAGATGTATGATGTGTGGGAACGTTAAGATTTGATAAGAGTAGACAAAATTGAGGTATTACTAACATATTTCTAAGTTAGCGAAAATCTAAATACGTTTGATCTATAAAAAAACGCGAAATTTAGAATACATATTAAGGTCGTTTGGTTTTTCTTTTCGGTCCGATAATTGTCAGAAAACTCCGCAAGTTTAATATTATTATAATAACATATTAACTTCTGTCTCGAGATATTTCAGCTAGGCTACTGTAGCTAGACTAGCTTCTAGGAATACCTCATATATGAGATAAAAAACGTATACGTTGAATTACGTTTCTTTTAAATAAACCATAGTATCCTCGAAATATTGTTTTACTCAAAATATCGCCAAACTTCATGATGTAAAATGTATACATATCAATTATTTATAATTAAACAATAATGTAAATCGTCTACATAATTGTTTACCTGCACGACGTGCAGTGCACGTGTGCTTAATTAGTAAGTCGATTACATAATTAACGATAGTCAGGTATTGTTATTATTATAACAATAGTGAACTCGAAGGCGTATAGTTAAAGAGCCGGTATTACACTTAATACTAAATAACTGTTTAGTACTTCATCACATATGTAATATAATATGTATATCGACATATACTAGTATATTCATATACATGAATAAGTGCGATAAAATACAAATTATTAATTTAATTTAAATTTAACTACAATTATAATATAGCATAATTATATAATTATAATATTATATATATATATATATATATATATATATATATATATATAGTTTAAATAATTGTATCATTGATTTACGAAATTGGATGAAAACTAATTACTTATTTATTAACTCAAATTAAACTACACTTTTAAACATTTCTAATAAATTATCTCACTTCCCCACAATATATTTAGATGACACTATAATATCTTAACAATACTCTACAAAATATTTAGGAAAAACACTAATAAGCGACTTAACTATGAAACAACATATTAATTTAATAGCTGAATTAAACTATGCAAAATACGGAAATCTCTACCATCTAAAACACCTATTAGCGAATGCTTTAATTTTTATAGACTCATCTATTGCTCTAGTTTACTTACTAACTCAGCTAAAATACAACTACTATAGTAGTATATTGAAAATAAGTCGAATGGTAGTTTTTATAATTTGGTCTAGTTGTATACAACTAGCCCACATTATAAAAACTACCATTCGACTTATTTTCAATATACGTAAATTTGATAGATGCTTTATTTCATGGATAATGTCTTCTCTAAAAGTGTTATCAATTGACTTACGAATTAAAACACGATTTACTAACATACTACATACTATTATCTACACTATACTCCAATATACCTAACTGTTATTATGAAACTATTAGTTAACTCTTTATTAACTGAAATAACAACGACATTAGTATCGGGGAAGACATTTTTACGTAAATATTCGTGCGAAGTATCGCGATGTATTACGAGATAATAATCAATATATGCATATAACCATGGTTGAAGTTTAATGCGTGTATTAACATCTAAAAGTTCGTAAAAACCTACCCAATGTATTAAATATATCAAGAGTCGGGTTCAGGGTGTAATATATCAGTAGAGAACCACGTACCCCTCCTAATGAAACTTATTTATATCAAAATGAGATATATATATATATATATATATGTATATATATATATATATATATATTCAATATCTGATATAGCATCTTTAAACGTAGTACTCCATATATATAAATACATTTATTTGCGACGCGGGCCCCTAGATACATTGCTGCAGGTTTATTTAGCCGTGTAGACGACCCACTTATACGGCATAACCAATAGAAGACTGGACGGCGTATATAGCGTAGATAACGAGTGCATCATCGTGTGAGATGTTTATATACGTGTATATATGTATGTATACATCCTTTATCTGATGTGTCATCTTTAACCATCTATTACTACATAAATAGATTTATTTTTAATTCGGGCTCCCACTCGACAAATTCCTGGATACGCTGATATCATCCGATACAATAGAATACTTTATATTGTATACTTTATATATATATATATATATATATATATATATATATATATATACGTATATAGGTGAACCTCTGTGGCGGCGGTACAAAGTATTGACATAGGTTAGCACACATTGCTGCACGTACTGGGTGCGCATGATAAGTTGTCCGTACGCACGCGCAGTGCACAGTACCTATAGGTATATAGTTCACTCGCGTCGCACTCATCCATGTCAATACTAGCGTTTGTAAGTAAACAGTATAGCGATATATTCCGATCTAAATTTGAAATAATCGTATCTATTTTAATATTTCTATATATATATATATATATATATATATATATATATATGTGTGTGTGTGCGTATTTTTTTTATAAATATACAAATACGCATATATATACTGATGATGATGTAAATAACATACATATAGTATAATCGTGACACATTAACCTATATATGATATATGCCTATAGGCATAATAACAAAATAACGCTTCTCTTATTACACGTACAATGTACGTCGTACATGAACATAAAATAACATAACATAACAAATATGGTCAGATAATATTAATAATATTAATAATATTAATAATATAAATAATATTAAAATAAAAAGATTGTACATTGTACAATGTAATGAATAACATAATATAACAAATATGGTCATATAATATTAATAATATTAATAATATTAATAATATAAATAATATTAAAATAAAAAGATTGTACAATGTACACTATACATTGTACAGTGTACATTGTATACTGTACATAGATGAAATAGGCGAAACTTAAACACGGAAAGTTAATATTCGAGTTTGATTGTAACGGAATCGTAAGCGAGGGTGAATATGTGTAACGTGAACGAATATTCATATGTATAACGTGAAATCAATTGTTAAGGTTGAAATCCATTGGTGAAATCCATTGTTGTGTTAAGAAAATGCGCGTTTCCGGAAGTTATATCCATATATGGAACGGGGAAACAAGCATAAAAATGCATGACGTAGAATTAATTTAAATACTACAAAGGCTGCGCACGGGAAATAAGGCAGATATATAGGGGGTGGAAAAAAAGTTAGATTTATGGGGAGATGGATAAAAATAAGAATCTTAATTCATTTATAAGTATTCTATATATATAAATTGATTTATGATTTTGAATGAGAGGTGATGCATCCGATATGAGTCACATACTACGATATGAAACACTAGGTGTAATGAAATATTATATTGTGACATCATGTGTAATTAGATACTTAACTATATATACTATAATATATATATATATATATATATATATATATATATATATATATAATAATAATACTCAGAGTTGGCTTAAAAGCCTAGATGAATGAAAAAGCAAAAGCTTGTCTGGTCATTCACCTATTTACGAAATTACGAGAAGTATATTAGTAAACGATAATATATAAATAAAATATATATATATAAAAATATATAAAAATAAGATTTTATTAAAAATGTATTACATAAAGTGTATATAATATAAAATATTACAAAAAATCAATCTATAATACTATTAAATTAAATATAAATGAAATAAACACAAATTAAAAAAAATTTAAAACAATACTAGATATAAGGCTGCTATTAAGTACAACAAATGATAATACCATTGCCACCGAGTATACCCAGGATGCGTAGAACATCAACTTTCAGGTAAGGGTGCTCCAAATCCTATATCATTAGGGATTACACCATTGCCAGAGGTGTAAACGATGATATCCTAATATACTTTATATATATATAAAGTATATACTTTATATTATTCCTAATTAAAAGAATTATAATTAGCTGTTGGGAGTTTTAATGGGGGAAAGTTCGACGAATTTAGTAGTGTTTACATGTACAAGATAGGCAACAATTGTTATATTAGAAGGTTCCAACTACTGAGATAATTTTAACAATGATTAAAATATTATAACTATAATGATAATATTCATATTTTCGATAATGTTACTGTCCCTTGTACTGTATACAGATTCATTCGTATACGAATGAATCGCTGGCAACAACCTGAAAAGACTAAAGTCTTATTTTGAAGCCATTTGGATAATAAAGAAAGAAAAAGAATACTAAATGAAAAAAAGAATGAAATTATATTACTCCATTAAACTATATCTATCTATCTATATCTAACTATTATATATCTATTATATATGATCTTATTGCAAGTAATATATTAAGAAAATAAGATGGAAACATTAAGTAGGATATCCAACAATTCGGATTTTATTATAAATATATCAACTCAATATGTTTATATTTTCAAAACCTATAGGTATATATATAACATACTCAATATATTATGAATACTTTCTCAATATGTTATAAAGATTAACCAAACTGTTCATACCGTGGTCCTTCTAAACATCATAAATTGTATAAACAAAAATTACGACATATTATAATATATATATTATAGCTATAGCTATAACATATAATAATATTATTATTATATATATATATATGTATATATATATATATATATATATATATCATTAATTAGATTAATACGGACACTAACAATAAATGTTCTTAACATTTTATGACTCATTATATTTATTCAAAAATTACAATATATTAATATTATATGATTATAAATATTATTGTGATTTTATAATTTTATTTAATGTTTTAGTTCCATAGATAATAAAGATCTCCGTATTCGGTACCCATGTCCGAATACGGACACTCTGTAATATAATACGGACACCCTATATACCACTAGATAAACTATATGTTAATGATGAATATTCAGACAAATTACAATTACATTATTTATAATTAATTTTATAAAAAAATGTATTCTAATTTAATTAGTTAATAATTTATTTATTTTTAATATTTTTTTAATTAATTATACAATTTAAGTATCTAAATAATAACAATTTTAGATTTAGCTTTATTGTTGGTATTAATATTATAACTCACGCGATTTTTATGAATATCAGAATAGTTCATACTAGTGATGGCTCCGAGTTGAGTATTTATCGAGCGGTTTCGAGTACTCGGATAGTGAGCGGGTATCGAGTGGCTTGAATGTTAGAGTAGCGAGTACGAGTATGTTTCGAGTATTTGTATATGGAATCCGAGTAATGGAAGTAAAGTTGCATTACTCGATATAATTATATTATCAATTAAAACAAAATATTAATTTAAATTTATTTCAAATATTTATAATCTGCGTGACCTTTATAACCTTAGTAGTTACCATAGATTAATAGTTTACCCCAATCGATGCCACTACGAAATATTTGAGAATATGTGTTTTGATTGACAGATTGACTTGACTGGCCGCCATTCGAGCAGATAAATTAGCTTATATACACGTATTAATGCATACAGTTAATAGATAAAGAATAGAGTATACATTCGTATACAAGATTACTAACTCGTTATGTTTGACCACATACAAACACATATAATATATGTGATATATATATATATAATAATTCTATTAATTTCAATTAATTATATTATATCATACTTAGTATGATACTATATAATAAATAACAAACTAGTATACAATGTAACATTGAATGTGGTATACACACACACACACATATATATATATATATAGCTACACTAGAGGTGCCTATATACCACACTAGAGGTGCCTATAGGCTACACTAGAGGTGCCTATATGCTACACTAGAGGTGCCTATATGCTACACTAGAGGTGCCTATATTATACACTAGAGGTACCTATATGCTACACTAGAGATGCCTATATGCTACACTAGAGGTGCCTATATGCTACACTAGATGTACCTATATTATACACTAGAGATGCCTATTTTCTACACTAGAGATGCCTATAGGCTACACTAGAGGTGCATATATGCTAGTTATGGGAATTTTACAAAAATCTGGGTTTATAAATCTGCCAGATATCCATTTTATGCCATATAATGTTTCGGAACTGCAAGCATGATCACGTAATTTTATGCGAAATAGTAAGCGTACCGAACTCCGTATAACTCTATTTATGCAATTTATTAAATATAGGAAATCTGTGATATAAAGAATTAAAGTACTCAATACGAGATAGGAATTGGATTCAATATGAGCTTAGAAATGTTATATGGTAAAACAATTCTAATAGTTGTTAAGTTGTGTAAATTGAAGGACGAAGATCGACATACACTTGAGATCTAATCGATAAAACATCTATAGATGACTTATTATTATGACTTATACCATATATGACTTACTATCAAAAATAAAACCAAGAGAGTTACTTAGTATACTATACTATGTATACATTGTATAGTCAACATAAATAGTTTGTTAATTTATTTACTTACTTTAGTTAATAGTTCAATTTAGTTTCGAAACGGTTTCGAAACATGTGTAATTTAATCGAAACTGAAACTGAAACCTAGATGTTTTCAACGAAACTGAATCTGAAACTTAAATTTGTTGAGTTTAACCGTTTCGAAACCCATATTTTTGTAAAATTCCCATCACTAGTTCATACGCTGTGCACTGATTGGTTATAGGGTGTCCGACGGATTAAGACATTTAGAGTGTCCGTATTAGGGATTTATATGACCTCTAGATATATGCTTATAACTTAATGAATATTTTATAACAAATATAGATATTATATAAATAATTTTAGAATGATTTATTTTTTTGGATACATTTGGATATTCTTGAGAAGGTTTTAAGTTGACATTTTTTTTCATAAATTTAAATACGTAATAAAAAAATAAGTTTATTGGATATATCATCAATATTTTGAATAATTAAAAAATAAAAATTATTTTTTTAGACTATATATGATTATGAATATTTTATTCATTAAACATTTCCCTGTATGATCTATGGTTTCTGAGATACCGAGAGTATCCGTATTCGGGCACTGTATTCGGTTACTTTCCCCTATATTAACATAAATTCGTAGAGTTTTGATAATATCCAACTATTTAAAAAAAGCTATATCTAAATATCATATAAATGATTAATACTTAGTGATTAATTAATTATTATACACAATATTGGAAAAATACTACACTAATCGAATATATTAAAAAATATATGTAGTATAGCTATAGTTTCTAACTATATATAGTTATAACTATGAATCGAGTAACATTAATTGACCGTTATATGTCACAACATTTACGAGATAAATATATGTTAAGAAAATTGTGTAAGTGCAAGCATAAATAATATATGCATTTAGATTACCCGATTTGTTTAATGATATAATTATCTTATTTGATAGTATTATGTATTTCATTGAATATACTTATTAATATATGAACCCAGAAAGTTGTATTGCTTCCGATTAAAAAAGATCATTAATACTTTAATTTCGAGTATATATATACTATTCGAGTTACATCTATAGCTGAAACTCCTACAAATGGTAGTCACGTGGTTTCTCCCCTCTAAAAACTGATCGTACTATTTGTTTCATACTTCCACTTATTATAAGTATTTCTCAAGTAATCCGTATATTTCTTATTTAAATATTAACATCTTAAATAAACGTTTAAACCTAGTCATAACTTTCCCTTAAAACTATTCAGGTATCATTTTTTTGCTTAGAAACCATATATATTTCGCACTCGATAACTTTAAATCCCTATATATCGTATATAAACATCGAGGTTATAAAGATCAATACATTATTTATTGACTTAGTCATTTAAATCACGTATTCTCTTTTTACCACTATAATGATACCCTTACTAGTTCTTCCAAAACGACCCACTGTTTAATTAAGTAGCACTTATTACGAATTACCGCGATTAAGTTTACTAATTAAGTCTATAATTTTGCCCACATCCATATGGAATATATAATGTAATATGTAACCTATAATCTATTGAAGCACTTCCATAAACTTCGTAAGAATTGTTCGGTGGTGCATACAATGTTGACTATTTGTTATTATAGCTGTACTATTAGATTACTAATAACAAAGACAAAATATAGGTGTCTTATCCCCTTAGAGGGGGTATCCAACTACCAGTACTTCCGGAAATAATGTTCAGAAATGTTTGCTAGAAAGTGATTTTCTAGCAAATTAAATACAATTTTAGTGGGATACCCCCTTACTTTCAGGCAACTTTCGGGAAATATAGTAATTTTAAAGGGGGTACCCCACTACAACTTAATAGAAAATCACTTTCTAGAAAACATTTCCGGATATTATTTCCTGAATTACTGATTATGGGGTTTGAAACCCCTTTAGGAACATGGTGGTATACTTTTGAATAGTATAATGAAGTATATTTCAATTTATGAGTGCAGAGATTTAGATGAATGTTCACTTATCCATTTAGATTTTCCATTAGATTTTTAATATCGTTTATTGATCTTAATAATATTTTAATTAACTTTTATTAGTTGGTATATATTGAGAAAGCTGGGTTATATCTAAATGTCAAAAAAACTAAAGTGATGGCAACAGGAGAACTAGATTTTATAATAGTTGATGGCATAAATATAGAAGTAGTTGAAAGATTTGTGTTCCTGAGAGCCTTGATAACAAGTGACGGACAAATAGATATGGAATTACGCAGAAGAATTGCAATGGGAAAAAGTGCAATGGGGAGTCTGAGGAAAATTTTTAAAGATAGAGATTTAAGACTCGCCACTAAAGTAAAAATTGTACAGACACTTATTTTCCCGATTATTCTATACGGTGCAGAAACCTGGATTCTAAAGAAGAAGGAAAGAGCAAAATCTATGCTTTCGAAATGTGGTGTTGGAGAAACCTGCTTGGAGTGACCTATATAGATAGGAAGACAAATATAGAAATCATTTCCAGCATAAAACCCAAAAGAACGCTAGAGGCAGAAATTGTCAAACTTGCCTTATCATACTTCGGACACGTGGTGAGAGCGGACTCGATGGAGCTACAGCTGATGCTAGGAAATATGGATGGTCAACAGCGAAGGGGTAGGCCACACATAACGTGGCTGAACAATGTGCAGAATTATATAACCAACGACAACATCATGAAGATACTAGCAGAATCCAGAAATAGAGTGATATGGAGAGGAACTGTCATGGAAGTCGCCAGGGGTCGGTTACGACTAGACGGCACAAGGTAACAAGGTATATATAATACAATATATAATAATATATATAACACATATGTATGGTTAAATAATGATTATATGTAGAATTCATACATAAATCCATATTTCTGATTTTTATTTTTGTAAACATTAATAACCTATAATACAACATTTAAAATAAATAATAAATTCCATAGCACAGTTATAATATTCTTAATACTTATAATATTCCTTATATAATATAATACAAAAGTCCAATAGTGTACCAGGTATACAAATATCAATTATAGAATTAATAATAAACCGTAAAACGAGATTGAAGGACATTAGGATAAATAACAACAATCTAAAATATATACTGGTAGGTAATAGTATAGGTTATAATATCTATAATCGAGGGATAGAAAAAGAGGTAACCAACATACGAAAGTAACCTAATACGGACACTTTAACAATATATGTTAAACATTTTATGACATAACATTATTTGTATTTAAAAATTACATTATATTAATATTATATGATTATAGATATTATTGATATTTTAAAATTGTATTTAATCTTTTAATTCCATAGATAACGTGGGTGTCCGTATTAGGTACCCATGTCCGAATACGGACACCACATATATACCACTAGATACAATATATATTATTGATGAATCAATCAGACAAATACGGACACCACATATATACCACTAGATAAAATATATATTATTGATGAATCAATCAGAAAAATTATAATTACATTATTTATAATTAATTGTATGAACAATTTATTTAAATTTAATTAGTTAATAATTTATTTATTTTTATTATTTTTTTAATTAATAATACAATTTAAGTATCTAAATAATAAAATTTTTAGATTTAGCTTTATGGGGATATTAATATTATAACGCACGCGATTTTTATGAAAATAAGAATTGTTCATACGCTGCGCGCTGATTGGTTATAGAGTGTCCGTATTAAGTCATCTATAGTGTCAGTATTAGGGACTTATATGACCTCTAGATATATGTTTATAACTTAATGAATATTTGATAACAAATATAGAAATTATATATATAATTTTAAAATGCTTTATTTTTTAATAATATAGTTTTATATTTTATATTGATATATTTGTATATTCTTGAGAAGGTTTTAAGTTGACATTTTTTTTCATAAATTTAAAAACATAATAAAAAAATCAGTTTATTGGATATATTAACAATATTTTGAATAATTATAAAATAAAATACTTTTTTAGACTATTTATATAATTATGAATATTTTATTCATTACAAATTTTTTCGTAGGATTTATAGTTTCTGACATACCGAGAGTGTCCATATTCGGGTACTGTCCGTATTCGGTTACTTTCCCCTATATATAATATTAATCATAAAATAAATACTCAATTGTGATATTATATTAACCAATATAAATATAGCTAAAACTATATAATGTAGGTATACAATTATAACAAAAACTGTATAATATTATTGTCTATGGACAATAACATGATACCGTTATTGTTTATATATTTTAATATATTAAAGAAGTAGGCCACATTTACTCTTTGAAAAACTATCTTTATTTATGAAACTCGATCACGCTAAATAAAATAGCATTGAAATGTTAAGTATATTAGTAATACGGTATACATGTTATACATATAATAGATCAGCTTCGCAAGTTATGTTATATTGTTAACTATAGTTAACTGATTAGCTAATTTATTCACCGATACTAATAATGAATCATTATTATAATAATACTTACATAATATATTAATCTTTTATTTATGCTTATATATATTATATATATATATATATATACTTCACAAGTTATGTTACGAAGTTCAAGAGTATTATAATAAGATTTATACTATAGTGGTATACAACATTATAGTTGACATCTTTAACTTTCGAATAATTATAAAGGTTGGTAATTGTAAATAAATAAATTTAATTAATTATTACGATAATATAATAAATGTTTGAAAATTAATATATGTAATTATTAGATACTAACATAATATAGTTGGTTTGTGTTTAGTATTTGTAAAATATAATACATAAAATATGTTTTACTAAATACAAGTTTTTGATATTAATTTATAATTTGATGATTTATTAATTTTCATTATTTTGTTTAAATATATATGTTTTTTATTGCATTATAATGATTTTTCTTTTATACAATGTTTGGTTTTAATATTAGTTTTCAAATGTATCATATAAATATTAAATTATATAATGTATTACTATTATGTGTTTTTATTAATAAATAGGTAATTATCTCCTTGTTCATGATACATGAACTTCAAATATATTCGGTTTCGATATAATGTATACGTTATAAACTTTCCTGTATTAATTATTACTTTATTTATTTTATTTATATATTATTGTCACACTAATAATTATATAATTAAATTAGTATTTAAATAAAATCACCATCATCACCTTTATAGGTTACACAGTTTAAGTTACGAATATATTTTCGACATAATTTCACTTTTTTTAAATATTCTAAACCATTTTTCAATATTTTTAGTTTTTTTTCATTAATTGTATATATAGCTATATTAACCTAGGTTAACCTATAGGTTTAAACTATGGACTATACATTTCAAATACTTTTATCTTTTAAATTTCGTATTATTTATTATTAATTTATATAATTTTTCACAAATATATATAATTATATATATATATATATATATATATATATATATATATATATAGTGTAAAGTATTTAGTGTACACGAGAATCAAAGCACAATTCAATAATGGCGAGTGAAAAATGCATTGTCTTACACTATTAATATAATACATTATTAATAGTCAGTTATTTATTTATTTATACATATATTCTATATTTTATATAAATATGTCCTCATAATTTTAATATTTATAGAGTTTTTAATACGTAATACTCATAATTAATAATAAATAATAGCAAAAGTTACGCTTATTTCTTATTATATCGCTTATATATTTCCTACGCGTTAATTTTTATTTTAAATAATCGTATATTAATATATATATATATATATATATATTAGTAATAACCAAATCTGATTTTATATATATATATATATATATTAGTAATAACCAAATCTGATTATATATATATATATATTAAAAATATAAATATAGACCAAATGGGATTATCTGATTATATATGCATTCTTTAAAGTTTAAGAAGTTTAATATCACGTGATATTTTCATATCGTATATATCAACGTATTCTTGTTGCATAGTCTACGTATAACTCTGTAATATTATAAATTAACTTTACTATTAATAACATAATATATAATTGGGCGTATACACACATATATACATATATATATCTTATAAGACTTTCTCTATAAATACGTACGTAAACAAACAATCACAGACTTCGTATAAACATACATATATGTGTATATATAGCATCGACATGTAAAATTAATATATACACCCACGCAACTAATTATATATATATATATGATAAATATGTATGCAATAATTATGTAATAAATATAAATTATGTTTTAAAAATAAAAAATGCGCTATAACTCAACACGCATGCGCATGCCCGATCTGAGCAGATGACGTCATAGTCACCAGTCACTCAAACCACCATCGTCACCTAATGAATCACCGACCCACCGGCCTTCCCGCGTGCCCGTGTCCGCTCGCCATATACATCACCCGGTAACGAGTGTTTACTGCCGTAAAGCTTTTAGTCGACGACCGGCGGGACGAAATCACCGGTCTCCGGTTTCTGCGGCTTAATTGTCTCGGATCACGAGCTATTATGATCTCGTAACGAACACTAAGATGCGCTTACCGTGAACACTATTCGCCGGTATACGGTCTCTGTACGTATATTTATAGGCATGTGTGTCTATAGACAATAAAGAGAGATATATATATATATATATATATATATATATATATATATATTGTGAGCGGCGTATATATACGTGTATATATACGTATATATATATATATATATATATATATATATATATATATATATATATATATATATATATATACGTATATGGTACGGCGTACCTCTCGATATATTTTGAACTAATTAATTGATATACGATACGCGGTAAAACATACATGTCGTAATATATCATTTATGCTAAATAATTTATTAACCACGTGGTTTAAGGTTCGCCTAAATCTCCGTTAGAAAACATCGATTATCAATTGTAGCCGAATCACGTGCCTTCTTTACACGTATATGTGTACACAATAAACGAATTAAACGCATCTATTATACTATATATTAGTATTATAATCATATATTTATAGTTTAAAAAATAGGTAAAATATAATTCTATGATCATAATATATATATTTATTATAATCATAGATTAATAGTTTAAAAAATAGGTAAAATACAAATTTATGATTATAATATATTATAGATGCATTTAATTCGTTTATTTTGTTAATTTCGTATTATTATTTGTTTATTTGAAAAACGTGTGTAGTTCGTCAGAAAATATTTATACTTTAAAATGTCGACTACATATTTCGACTATATATTTGCTTAAAAATATAATCAATCAGTAGAAACTATTGCGGATTTATAACTCGAAGTGAAGAGAAGGTATATTTAAAGTAGACACCACACTATGCTCGCGTGTATTACAAGTGACAAGTGTATCACTCTAAAGTCATTGTAGATATATATATATATATAATATTTATTTAAATTTAAATATACAGTCAACTCTCGGTAAGTCGGATTACGGATGAGACGGACTTCTCGATAAGTCGGACACATTTAGTTGGTTTGGTTGGATTTGTATCTAGATCCATGTTAAATTAATCGGATAAGTCGGATAAGTTGGATTGGATAAGTCGGACACACATTATAGTCAATTTTATGATTTTTATACTGGATAAGTAGGACTTTTTTTTATAAAATATCATAAATGTTTAATTTGAATAATGTATATTATAATTTTAGTAAGTAATATTATTGAATACAACATTATGTTGTTATTTAATATATTTAATTATTTATGTTATTATTGTCGCATAATTCAACATTTTGGTAACCTTTTAACTCACGCTCGGCGTCGCATGCCTTATTTGCATGATATTATGAATCTAGGATAAGTCGGATATCTCGCTAAGTCGGACACTTTTCCCGGTCCCTTGCGAGTCCGACTTATCGGGAGTTGACTGTATATATATTTATTCTATCTATGTATTTTTATTCTCGTTCATTATATTGTATTTTTATGCGCACTTACGAGGGGTGGTAACCCCCATAAGATAAGTGTCAATAACCCATATCAGTATCAGTATCATCATCATCATCATCATATATCATAGTAAATTAGATTCGCTATTGGATTATTGATGACATTAACAAAGGAATATAAAATACATCCGCTGCTATAGTGTACTCTCATATACAATAGTATAACACAATGAATTATATTCACCGACTAATTTGTATTTATATTACGTTTGATGAGATATTCGTATCTATAGATATATATCGTACCTATAGGTATATATATATATATATATATAGGTATATATATATATATATATATATATAGGTATATATATATATATTTATCGATGGAGTTATTTAATGCAATCCAGTACCTTATTTTAAGTGTGTTTACTTATTACCAAATCGTTACGAAGTCCCTACGACACTGCCTTCAAGATCTCCAGGTTTTAAAGTGACTCAATCATTTTGTATACACACTTATAATATATATATATATATATATATATATATATATTTGTTTTTGTTTATTATATTCACGTGTGTGTGTTTATATAGATT
The DNA here is from genome assembly GCA_964019155.1 of Osedax fenrisi. NCBI lineage: Eukaryota > Metazoa > Annelida > Polychaeta > Sabellida > Siboglinidae > Osedax > Osedax fenrisi. The sequence continues at coordinate 52,653,632 of OZ025243.1, forward strand.
CTAAATATGTATTTTACATTCCATAAATATGATGATCATTATTGCATTTAATGTTCATCTTCACATATATGTATATATGCATATATAAATATATATATATATATATATATATATATATATATATTATAGGTAGCATAACTATATGAGACAAATCCTCGTATTGCATACGTAAGAGAACATTAGATAACATAATAGATATATGAACGGTAGGAGTTATAGAATAATATTAAAATACCGTTCACAGAAGTATAGGGTATACCTACTTTAATATTCTATATGAAACCTATGCGATAGGTGATACTTAACAGCGGAGTATATTCTATGCGAGTTATACTATTAGTATACTATTAGTATACTAATATTAAAAAGTAAGCTATAATAAGACGAATACTAATTTACCTCTAAAATCATTTAGGAATAATAATGTTAAATAAATAAAATGTAATTATGTAGGGGAAAGTCCCCGATTACAGACCCCCTACTAATACCGACCCCCTCTCGTATCTCAGTAGCTATAAGATATATCAAAAAAATATATATACACGAACTGTTAGTAATTTAATGTTAAATATGAATAAGTATTTTGTTTTAAAAAATATTGAATCCTACAATTGTTATTTAATAAAATGTAATATTCTGTGTTTACTTTTTAAATATTTGAATAATAACTTTTTTTAAATTCTTTGTAAATACTTTATTATTTAAAAGAAAACTTAATACTGTGCATAATAGTGTAGATTAATAAAATGTTTATAAATATTATAAAAATAATTTAATTTGAATAACTATTAACCAATATATCTTAATTATAGCAACCCATATAATTTTCATATTACCGACCCCCTAAATAACCCTAATACCGACTCCATGTGATTTATAATATCCAATCAAGTCCATAAGTTGTTTGTGTATTATTCATATAGATTTAGGATTCATGATTCCAGTTGATTATATACATACTGATTAATAAATAAATATTATATAATTATATACAATATTTTAATATAATTACTATAAAGTTTAAATTTAAATGTATTATTACTATTAAAACATAAATTCAATACAAAATAAATTGCGTGAATGTTATAATTAATTATATTTATGTATATCTACTATTTTTGTTGGATATCATAATACTACAATTATTTATATCACGATTATTGTAGGGGGTCAGTAATAGGAGAAGGGGTCGGTATTATGTACATGTATCCGATTACCGACCCCCTGTTTATTCTTGTAAATATAATTATATCAACAATTTAAAATAGTCACATTATTCATTGCCATAATTACCCTAATAACCCTAATTACAAAATTTCAAATAAATATATTTAATATTGAATAAGTTATTACAAATAATCATTTAGGGGTCGGTAATCGGAGACTTTACCCTATGTTGTTTTACTTATAAAATAACCTATCTATTTTTTTATATATTAATTAATATTTAATTAATTATAATGAATATATGAATTATTATATTTTAAATCATATATGATATTTAGTTTAAATTGAATATCCAGGGTTAAATAAATTACTATTTACTCTAGATAAATAATTCGAATAAAAATCCTGATATGTATATTAATAAATTTATATCAATTGTTTTAAAAATAATTAATTAAAATAAAAAATAAAAAATAAAAAAATATATATTATTATCAGATTTAGTATACCTGGGTTTTTGGTTTATTTTGTTATACCATTAATTTTAAAGCAAGTAAAAATAAACTATATAAATAAAAGATAATAAAATATTATTTTACTTCCTGTTTACATAGATACAGTACAATAAATATAATAGAAACTAATACAAATTATTTGAACTTACCATAAAATTATGAAATAATCATTTAATTATTTAAATATAAATAAATAAAATAAATAATAAATACCATCAAAGAATGAACTAAATATACATATAGATAACATAGTTTAAATAAAATAAAACAGAACAAAAAGTATATTCAGAAAGATGGTAAAAAAAACTGTAGGTGTATAATATACAATATAATACACTGTATATACAATTTTGTAAATTCAAATATTAAAGAAAAAAGATTCAATAAAATATTTTATGTTATTAAAAATAAAGTCAAATGTCAGAGGAAATTAAAGAATGTTAACAACAAATTACCAAGTGGTATTTAATTTATTTTTTATTTTATGTCAATAAATAAAAAGAAAGAAAATAATAAAGTAAATATTGTTATAAAATACAAATGTTCAGTAAAATAATATTATTAATATCAGAAAATAAAAGAATGTAAAATAAAACACGAAATACTATAATTTATTTTTAATTTTTACATAAACGAAAATTAATTAAACTAAGGATAAACATTGATTTTAGTATAACATACCACACTAAAGAATATTCAAGATAAAAAGTTAATATTAAAAATAAATTAGTTTAAATAATGATTGAATTAACACTCTATATATATTGGTTCCATAATATATAATTATTTAGTAGACATGCCATTTTTAATGAATTATATAGTATTATTGGATATATGTTTATAGGGTGTTGATACATTTACAATCTATATTAGTCATGGATAATATATATTACATAACAAAATAAAATTTTACATTAATAATCAATAAATATTTTTAATTAATTAATTTATATATTTATAAATAACTGTACGAGCGATTACTTTTTTTTATTATCATTAAATATAGAACATCATTTTTTTAAATGGGTCTTCCAAATGGTTATATTTTGTATCATCTATCAAATGGTTATAATATAACTATATATATATATATGTGTTTGTGTGTTTTAATGTTCAGTATATTATCTATAAATGCCTAGAACTGTATATGTTTCAACGTATACATACATATAGTAATAGCTGTGTATTGTATTGCTATACAGCTAGATCAATACGTAATCGCCGTGTGAAGAAACGTGAGCCTTCTTGTAATAATAAGATGTCGGTTAAATATATTATAAATATATATATATATATATATATATATATAGTTATATATAACATTTCATTTATAAATATTAATAATAATAATATAATATACTATATATATATAGCCATTACATATATGTATAAGGATATCTATTGATTTGAAAAATTATATTTTGAATTGTATAAACAAATTTTTAGAAATATTTTATAAGAATTGCCTATTTTTAATTAGATATTTAATTATACTAATATATGCATATTATGTTCTATAATATATTATATCAAATTAATAAATAATATCTATATATTTTTATATTTATATATTTATATAATATATATAATATTATTATTATTAAAATTATAAAATATTAATATTAATATTTTAAATGAAAAAAAATTAAATTAATGTAGCACAATTAGTATACATTTATTATGTCTTTTTTTAATCAAATTTCTTAGTTTTTAACCGACAAAATATGGATAATAATCTAATCAATAGTTATAATTTAATCTACAATGTATATACATTAATCTATTGAAAACCTCTATAATAAATGTTTTCCGTTTATATTTAATTGTTATCGAGTGGTATAAATGTAATATCTAAATGTAATCTCTAAATAATGATAAATATGACCATATATGAATATTTACTGCAGTGATATGTGAATAATTTCATATTTCATTTGAAATAGAGTTTAATATAAAATAGGTAAACATCTCATTAGATAACGATCGCGATGTGCTAACATTATATAATCATTAGGTAGAAAGTGTATCTCTGTGTTAGGAAATTGAATTTTCTAACAAAATAGACTTCCCAATTAGATTTTATAATATATTTTATAGAACAAATGTAATATAATCTACGTTAAATTACACACGATTATTTAAACAGATATTTACAATAAAATTAATATAATAATTAATATAAAATCAATACATAGTCAAATTAAATAAACGTATCTATAGGTGAGGCATCGTGTAAACCGTATATTTATAGACACATACTTACTACTAAAATATTAATTTATCTAAATAATACAGGTATTGTAAACATCAATATTTAGATTAATTTAATTATTTCGTATTAATGTAACATACTAAACGGTTTCCCGAATATATAGAGGGGGTCCAATATCAAAAGATTGCTACATCAATACGTTATTCTTTTATTATTATTTTATTCCCGCATGAGTGAAGGGGTCTAAATGGTCTTATTTTAGTGTTTAATAAACCGTAATTCCTTATTATCATCATATTATATATATATACATATATATATATATATATATATATATATATATATATATATATATATATATATATATATAATTATCATCATCATCATAATTATTATCATCATCATCATATATATATAAATGAGGTGGGGCATTTAAATATAGGCATATATATTTCTAACAAATACGACAGTATTGAAATATACATCTCATTGCGAAATAATACAAAATTACCGTTGCAGGTAGGCCTATTTATGAATATATTGAATTTGATACGTATGTGTTTTCCTATGATTTTTCAAATATCTTCAATTAGGTGTTCTGGTTTCCTGTATATTTGGAGTGATATTAATATAAATTAACTAAATAATGACTGTCCTAACGTATCACATTTCGGTAACACATTTCTATCAATTGATTGATATCTATTAATTTCGAAACCAGCATGACCTACTTAATAGCTGTATTATTGAAAACATCTTCATCAAAAATAAAAATGCACCTATTATAATAACCATTAATAATTATTAATGGTCAAGTTTATATAGATATTAATGATCATTTACCAGTTTTTTGTATATTTAAAAGTACACATGGTAAGAAAATGTAATGCAATAATAATAAATATATAAGTGTTATAACACAAGATAATTTAATTAAATTACAGTTTTTGTTATACTAAATTATGATTGGTCATTAATTTAAAATATAACTAATGTTAATGATGCTTTCGTAACTTTTATTGATACTACCAAATAGTAAACTTTAGTTTAGTACAATAAAGCGTGTTACAACTCTTTCAAAACTAACAGATAAACCCCGGCTTAGTCTAAGTATATTAAATGTATAATACAACAATACATTATTTGTTATTTACAAAAAAATTGATCTGTTATCCGACAATAAATACATTATTTCAAAATTACATAAACACTTAGAAAAATACTATTATTATATTTTAAGAATAATCAATGGAATTCATAAAATACTTGGAATAAAATTAATAAAATTAATAAGAATAAAATGTAATAGTAACATATATGTTAGGTATACATAACTACAATAACGACAAGGTAAATGTAATTCTTTTAACCATTACTTCTGTAATATTGGGAAAACTAGCTTCTAATCTTGATAATATTAATGTCGATAACATTTTTTTTAAATTTGCAAACTAATTCTAGATATCTCAAGCCTGTACCAATAAAAGAAATAACTGACTAGTATCTTAGTAAAAACCAATAAACCTATAAACCAAAAATTAGTAATGATTATCATGACTTTATTAACATAATTATCGAGTCAATTGTTGTACTATTTTGTTACTAGATCAATAAGAGCATAACGGAATGTATATTTTACTGCATTTCTGAGGACTGCCGAAGTGAATACTAATGATATCTAGAAATGTCGACCTATTTCATTACCGTCTAAGTTCTCTAAGAAGTATGAAAAGTTACTAAATATATGCTTAATGTGTAAAACGGTATCTCAATAAGTAGAAAGTAATATAGTCTGCTCAATATGGATTTTTAGAAAATACGCCAACTTCTGACGCTCTAATGACATGACTAAATGTATTAATGAGAATAGAAATACATTTTGTACAGCATTATCCATATATGTATAAGTCTATAGACTTAACCAAATCGTTTAACTACATTAGTCATAATTTACTCTTAGATAAACCTCGCAGTTATGGGTTTAGAAAACATGATTTTGAATTAATAATAACAGATCGTAAACAATACGTTTCTATAAATGGACATAAATAAATATCTAAAAGATTCCATACGCCTTATATACGCGATATAAAAGTATGTAATATTAAATAGAGATAAAATAAATGAGATATCTTTTTATCAAATATAAAAATAAATCAATTATCTTGTATTAAACTTTCAGGTATTCAAATTGATGATAAGTCAAATTGGAAGGCTCATTTCAACTTATGGATTTGCATTTATAAGAGAATTAAATAACTTTATTCCTATATATATATTAAAATTTCATTGTCACTTATATTATTGCTCATATATTTCATTATTTAATTATATTATATTATTTCATTATATATAATTAAATCATAAAAGTTTATTTCACCAGAAATCAATAAAATTAGACAAACTAGTCTAATCATTCTTCAAATTGTTATGAAGCAAATTAGTTTGATCTTAAATGCTATATTCTTCTAATAGTCATTATTAATATAAAGTAAAAAAATATTATCTATAGTATGGGAGAGTACTCTAATATCGACATATACGTAATATCGACACCATATAGATCTCCTAAAATATAATTCAAATGATAAAATAATTAATGTATCAAATGTTAATCAATTTAATTATATAATTTTTTAATTATATAATTCATATAAGTATAATTTTTTTTTTTAATATTTATATTTTTTTAATTATAAATAAAAAACTGATTTTTTCGTTACAACTCAAACAACTAAATTTATTAAATTTTTGAAGTGCAATATCGATTCTCTATTATTTGCAAATTTATGTATTTTAAATATTTAAAATAAATCTTATAGATTTAATTATATTTTACAATGTGCAGATACGATTTTGTATTTTTTATAATTTGTTACAAAGTTATGCACTTTTACCTAAGCAACATACATTTTCATACATTTTCACCCTAATTGCATATAATATCGACACCCCTGTTATCTCAGAGTTAAACAAAACAAATTAAATTTTAAAATAGCTATTATATGTAGGGGAGAGTGGGGTTGTATGAACAGGTGTCTTGCATGAGCCACTGGAGATAACAATTGTTTGCTACAGCAGAAATTTGATTTAACTGAACTAGTATCGTCATCTATAATTAATACAGTTGCGGAAGTATCATTTTTAATAAAAAAATTAAAATAGTAACATTTTAATCACATTTTTAACTAAGGTACGCTCAAAAGTAAAAATTCCAGACAAGGTAATATATGTTATAACTTCTATAATAATTATTTGATTATTTTCATATTATATATATGATTTTAATATATAATTAACTTAATATTAATATACAAATATATTTAAAATTTTAAATAAAATATTAAAATGTTATCAATTAATAATAAAATTTGATATGGGGTTGAGTGAACCACTAAAAATGGGGTTATATGAACATTGTTCAATCAACCCCATATCATATGTTATAACATATTATATATATTTTAATATTTATAATATAATATTATAATATTATAATATTAATATTATTATAATATTATAATATATATTCAATGATCCGAATATAAATAAGTAATGATTAAATAGAAATAATATAATTAATTATATATCAATATAATTAATTAAATTAATTTTAATGAGAGTCAATTACTAATTCATAATAATTATTTAAATATTATTACTAGGAATCAAAAATGAGAAACTATACTCAACAAACTGATAGAATGCGTGATAAAACTCTCACGACAAGAGCAATTAAAGAAGTAAAACATGGTATATTCATTCAACCCTGCCTTTGGGGTTGAATGAACTTTTTTATTTTTTTTTTAATTGTAATTATGAAATCTTATAAGTATTCCTTATATCTAAAAGTGATATATTAGTTAGCTAATATCATATATTATGCAATACAATTTACATAATTAAGAAAAATGTAGTATTACCACAATGATAGCAATTTATACAAAAGCATGGTCATACAACCCCACCCTCCCCTATTTACCTACTTAATACTTATATTTAAAATTTGGAAATATTTAATTGAGAAATAATAAAGTTATGGTGATATATTGTTAGGGTGTCGGTATTTAAGTACTCTCCCCTATGCCTATTACAATATTACAATATTAGTTATTGTATAATTAATATAAAGTTACTATATATATAAATAGGTTAAAAATTGGATCACTTGACTATTTATAAAATTATAAAGTTTAATTTTTTTTTTAATTTATAATATTTAACGCTAATATATAACATCTTAAGACGAGATAGCAAAAAAACCAATCTTAAAATTTGTAAAGTATGACCTATACAGTAATAATTGTTATTATAAACGAATTTTTAACGAATTTTAACAAAATTAAAGTCATTTTATTGTAGTTTCAATTTGTTAAGCCAAATTGTTATTTAAAGTGATTAATGAATTAGTTGTTTACTATATATAATAAATATAAAGTTATCATATACACTATATCCGTAAAAAAATAAAAGAGGTAAAAAAAAATCAGGAATATCTTAGAAATTAAAATTTGTTTATAAAATTAATATTATTGTTGTTATGCAATTGAAATTTAAACATATGATCTATACACATTACACAATTTCTGAAAATGTCATGATTGTATCTTAATTAATAATGTGAAAATATACATATTTAGGTTTTTTGGTATTTCCCTATATGTTTTAATGTATATTTGTACACAAGTTTACAGTCGAATCTATAATCTATAATCAACAATGTTGTTACATGTATAAAATCACTCTTACCAGACGGTCTTAAACTCGTATCCTATAACCTATGTATCTGACATGATCAAATGATCCATACAAGTACATACTGTCCTACCTATATTAAACAAACTATTAATAAACAGTATACTTTATTCATAAATTATGTTTAAATTTAACGAGATTTTTTTATATTAATTTATCGACATTCCAATTAATATAATGTGTATTAAATTATATTATGAATTTAATATACATCTATAGAAATTATTAATTAATACTTACGAGGTTACGTAATTTTAATACAAATATTCATTTTTTAAAGTGCATTCAACCCAACTGACAGGGTTGAATGAACATATATTATTGGCAATAAGTTTATAGATTAATTATTATTAAGACATTTGAAGATTTAATGGATTATAATAGTGCACTATTATCATGATATAATATGTAGTTTAATAGGGACACATAAATGAATATTATGACAATGCTTATTATATTATATTTATTTTTAATATTTATTTAATAATAATAGTTAATTATTACAAACATCGCAAAGCTTAACATGAATTGAGTCATCTGCAAATATAGTGCACACATTATAAACAGTGAATGTATTGGAATTAATCTTCAGCATCATCTTCACTAATTTCGGTGCATATATGATATAATATCATTCTCGCCTATGTGAATAGTGTTCATATACCCCATTATGGTTGGTTCATTTAACACAATTTCAAATATTGTATTTGTTTAATAACATTATAATAGTATACTTATACTTATACTTAATAGTATACATTATAATGTATTACATTTTAAGTTAATTTTCAATGAGTATTAACTTCATTATATATGAACATAATATATATATATATATATATATATATACATTTTACATTTTTCGGTTTTCGGACTGCGAACTGTGCTTATAAAGCAATCGGCCGTCCATATATATTTGATATTAATGTTTCATATTAAATAAATGAGTTTTCAGTTATTTCTTGAAGATTGGAGTTGATGGTGTATTGCGGATGGATGTAGGGAGAATGTTCCAGGAGTATGGGAGGATATTGACCAGGCGCGAGTGTTAGTTGAATGTAAATTGTGTTTATGAGGAAGTGTAACATGTATCAAATTAGTTAGGTAAAGTGGAGAATAGTCAACTCAGGTATAACATTAATTATAAAGGCACCAATTTATTATTTTTAAATAAGAATATATTTACAATTTAAATTTCTAAAAGAATTAATTTAGTGAATGAATAATGTTTAATAGCATCTTCAGGAATTATATCATTATATAACATATGTTATACCATATATGTAAATAATTCGTAAATTGTATTGATTTTATTATAGTCCACTATCGTTTATAAAATATGATATATATATATATGTATTACATTAATTTAATTAATATATACATATATTAATTAAATAAGAGTATTTTATGTAGATGATGTTACTTTTTAATTAAATTTAATTTCAGATTCAAGTTATATATATTAAAGTAATTAAAAAATCTACATATTTTATTTAATAAGATTAACATTATTACTTAAATATCTTTTAATTTTAAGTATCATATTAATATATATAAATACAAATTTAAATATTAACTTATTTGTATTATATAAATATAATGAGAACTAGCAGGGTTGCACCATAACGGACTAGGTATAAATAAATACATGAGGAATTATTTGATGATATTTCAATTTTATAAATAAAATAGACTTAATTTAAGGATATAGGATACATCAAGAATATGTTATATAATATTATAAACAATTTATTTGATTTATTATTAGAAAATATTCACACTATGACTATTATACATACTTTTTAAAATAACTTAATTAGAGTTTCTATAAGTTCATATATATTTAAATAAAGTTTCTATAAGTTTATAATTACTTAAATAGAGTAACTATAGTTTTCATATTTACTTAATTAAATATAGTTACTATAGAGGAAAGTAACCTAATACAGTCACTTTAATATAAATGGTCTTAATATCGCATGACTCATTATTTTTATTCCATAATTACAATAAATTAATATTATATGATTATAGATATTATTTTAATTTTAAAATTGTATTTAATATTTTAATTCCATAGATAACTGTGGTGTCCGTATTCGGTACCCGGGTATGGCCATGTCCGAATAAGGACATCCCATGTTATAATACGGACACCCTATATACCGCTAGATAAACTATATATTATTGATGAATCAATATTCTAATTTAATCAGTTAATAATTTATTTATTTTATTATTTTTTAATTAATAATACAATTTAAGTATCTAAATAATAAAAAATGTAGATTTATCTTTATCGGTGGTACTAATATTATAACACACGTGGTTTTTATGAAAATAAGAATAGTTCATTAAGACATCTAGAGTGTCCGTATTATGCACTTATATGACCTCTAGAAATATGCTTATAACTTAATGTATATTTGATAACAAATATAGAAATTATATATAATTTGTAGAAGGCTTTATTTTTTAATAATATAGTGTTATATTTGATATCATACATTTGGATATTCTTGAGAAGGTTTTAAGTTGACATATTTGTTTCAAACATTTAAAAAAGTAATACAAAAATCAGTCTATTGGATATATCAGCAATATTTTGAATAATTAAAAAATAAAAAATACTTTTTTAGACTATTTATATAATTATAAATATTTTATTCATTACAATTTTTTTTGTAGGATTTATGGTTTCTGAGATACCGAGAGTGTCCGTATTCTGGCACTGTCCGTATTCGGTTACTTTCCCCTAAGTTTATATTTACTTAAACATAGTTACTTAATGTTTCATAATTACTTAATATGGGCGTGGCTAAATTTTCAAATATAATTGAATATATATGTCATGTATGTAAATATTAAATTTTTAAATATTCTTATAAGTTTAATATTATAATGTGAACATATGTAAATGAATAGAATGCGTATACACACACACAGTACACATTCTATACCGTTCATTTAACATATTTTATACGGTGATACTTATTTATATTATTTCATATATCCAATCTATTTTAAACCTGATATCCTCTATACTACTAAACATCAAATATACTGATCCACTAAATCGAAGTAAATTATTATATATTTATTGTATACTAACTATTTATTATGAAATGCTTGACTGCGGATCACTCTATTTCAACGTCTCACCAAATAGCTCATATAAGGCAACCCATCTCCGTAAGGTTTAAACTTTGTGTTTACTACTAAACCGTATATATATATATATATATATATTATATATAAAATAATTAACGTTACTAATAGCATGAAATCTAAAGTATCCATAGATGTAAATAATTATTATATGTTATTGATAAAGCAGATTATTAATTGTATTTTATATCCGATAAATAATATATTTAATAACAGTATTAATACAATTGTAACTGGACTGTTTACAGCTTATATTTAAACATCAATTATAAAGCCACTATTTAAAAATAATGGCAATACAAATATTATTAATTACCGCCCAATTGCAATTTTACCACAAATTAGTAAAATATTTGAAAAAATTAGGTCTACCGAAACCTATATATAATAGATTATGCAATTTCATGATTAAAGATTAAATAATAAATAAAAATAAAATATGGTTGTATTCCAAAATCGAATACTAAAATATTGAATTTGAACATTCAGCATTATATTCTACAATAAAATAGTGAAAATAAAAAATGCCACAATTTATCTAGATCTGAAATTATTTTTCGATGATGTTGATCATGTAATATTAGTAAAGAAACTTAAAATATAGTGAATAAGAGGAAATATATATAATCTAATAAAAAGTTATTTAATAACAGAAAATGTACTAAAAAATAAATAATTCATCTACGAATACTAAATATGTTAAGTATGGGGTTCCTCAAGGTTCTGTTCTGGTGCCCTTATTTTTATAAATTTTATAAATGACAAAATGTTTTTAAAAATGTGAATAATATTAATTTAAATTTATATGCTGACGATACATCACTAACAGTTTACGCTAATAGTGATGTTGAACTAATCAAATTACTTCAAATATATAAGGATACATTAAAATATTGGTTCGATATAAATAATTTAATACTTAACATACACAAACTAAAATACTTCAATATTTTAATACTAAACTGACTAATGATATAACAATTGACAATATAAAAATTGATAGTGTAGATAAATATAAATGTTGGGTTAGATACACAATTATCATTTAATATATTGATAATTTAAATATTAAACTTTCAAAAATAATATACCTACTTAAAAATATATCATATTACAAATTTAAATATATTATACAACTCTTTATTTTTATCTAATTTATCAATTGATGTTGAAATATGGGGTAATATAAATAATTCAGTTTTTAATATTTTAAATTCATAACACAAAAAAATAACAATAAGAATGAATGAATGAAAATATGTCATTGAATTCAGTAAGTATACTTTAGCAAATATAATGTCTGCTCAAAGGAGTGTAACAGAGATTATCTATTAAGTAATACTCATAAAGAAAGTACTCTCTAATAAAATAATAATATAAAATTATTAATAAATAAACTTACGGATAATAAAACGAAACAAAATAAACTTTAATTTAAAATTATGTATCCATTTGTATCTCTTAATGGTGTCGATAAAATTTATTTGAAATGTAATCCATTAAAATCTTTCGTCGATCAATTTAAAGAATGGATTATTCATTTGATACATTTATTGCATCGACAAATTCAAATGATTATAATAATATCGAAATTCAATATATATATATATAATATACCAATAATATATACAAATAATATTTGTAATTAATTATTTTCAGACAATATTAATACAAATTTGAGAATAAAATATCTAATACGTTAATTACGTTAATAAATTGCCGCTCATTGCGCTGTAATATTGATATCATTCTTAGATTTATAACTGCGGTTAGTCGTGTTTTTATATCGTTATACTAACGGAGTGATTGGGTTTTGGGTTGGGTTTGGGTTTAGCTATACAGTTGGTAGGCCCCGACGTCGTTATTGTTATGTTCACAAGTTCTCATAATGTCTAGTGAACACTTTACATGGATTATACGAAAAAGTGGTAGACCTTACGCGGTAGACCTCACCTTATTTTTTATTATCAAATCTCTTATGTATTTTATGTACTCTTTCATTGAATGTTGACTTTCTTACCCATATTCATGGTAATTGTTTAGATTTAATTTTAACGCATGTAGACAGTTGCATAATAAAATCTACTATTCCTCGGATTTCATTACGGATCATTTTGCAATTATTTATAGGTTGAAAATGTTCAAAGTGAATACAGATAGTTCTATTGTTTACTATAGAATATTAAATCAATTGATTTAGATTTATTTTTTTCAGTGATAACCGAATATATATATATCAATTGATAATAAAGATAATACTTATTTTAATAATACATTATCAAATGTTTTGGATACTTTTGCTCCTTTAAAAAAAACAAAATTTGTCCCTCATCCATATTCTCCTTGGTATAGTTCTACATTATCTAATTTGAAAATAAATTTAAGAAAACTGGAGAAAAGATATCTACATGAACCGAATTCTATAAATGTTCGTGAATTTAAGGATATGCGATTGATTTATAGGAAATGACTGTTATCTGCTAATACCAGTTTCTTTCAGGATAAAATATTAAATTGTGAAAATGATACTAACAAAATGTTTTCATTTGTTAATTATCCATACAATAATGGTTCTCCTAAATCTTACCAACACATCCTGATAAGGATCTGTGCAATCTTTTTTTCTGATTTTTATATCAATTAGTTATCTGATATCTGCTCCATAATTTCCAATAGGTTATTAGTATTAGATACATAATATGATTTAACTTTTGAGAATTATTCTTTGGATTTTTTTTATCATAATTATGATTAATCATCACTTTAAAATCTGCATCTCCTATTGATCCTCGAGGATCTATATCTCCTATTTCCCTATTTCATAATCTGGTTTCTTTTCTAAAACCTTTTATATCCACGGTTGATAATAGTTATCTTGGAATTGGGAAAATAACTTATATTTTAAAGCATGCAGTAGTTATACAACTTCTAAAAAAGCATAATCTCGATAAAGAAATATTAACTAATTATAGACCAATATCAAAATTACCCTTTAATAGAAAAAATTGTGTCCAAGCAATTCAATAATTGTTTATTACATTTTAATATTCTTGATCCAAAACATAGTGGGTTTAGATAATTTCATAATACAGAAACTATTTTAATTTCTCTCACTATTTATATTTTATGGACTATAGATTATAACAAAAATATACACTTATTACTTCTTGATTTATCATTAGGTTTTGATACAATTAATCATGCTTTACTAAAAGATCGCTTAACAATGATTGGGTTATCTGATACTGTTTTATTATGGTTTATATCGTATCTTCAAAATAGATATTTTTCTATAAAAATTAATAATGAATATTCATCTAAAAAATTACTTAGTCATGATGTACCACAAGGTTCAGTACTTGGTTCTATATTATTCTCAATTTATCTTTTATCTTTGATTGAAATTTTCCTCCATTTTCCTGATATTAATTATAATTAATAATTATAATTAATAATTATAATGATAATTATCATCTTTATGCGGATGATTTACAAATTTATATCGAACTGACTTTACATGCTCTTCCTTCTGATAATTATGCTTTGTTAAATTGTTTTAATAGTTTAAATAATTGGTTTTATAAAATAATCTAATGTTAAATATGTCTAACCTCTCTTATTAATTTTGCTCGTGTTAATTCCATTTTTCTAACATGTCTAATCCAATAATTGTTGATGGACAAATTATTAGGCCAACAAATTCTATTAAAAATCTCGGCAGTTACACTATTGAATGGTCTACCTCGAGATCTAAGACTCGTTACATCCATAGAACGTTTCAAAAGTAAAGTCAAAAATTGTATTATTGGTTATTTTTAATATTCGTATATTTTTTTATTTTATATTATTTTATTTGTTTTCACGTTTATTAATCTAACAATCCTATTTTTTTACTTATATATTATTTTATCGTTTATTTATTTATTTATTATTATTTTTTTAAAATACAAATGAGAACTATCTTTTTTATATTTGTGTATAAATAAATCATTTATATATCTATCTACATTATAGAGTAGTAAATTACTACTAGTAATACGGTATTTGTATAAATTATAACTACTTTTTATTGGAAACAGAATTCCTTCTATACATATATGTATATATATATATATTTTAAAATTATTTTCTCTCCTCTATAATACATGGGCCAGCATGGATATTCTTTTAGTTCCTCTTAAAAAATATATTATGATATCATTTATCATCATAATAATGTATATATATAATATCAAATCATAATTATTGATTAATAGTTTATTATAAATAATAAATAAAATGTCGGAAACTAAATACGTTGTTACACCCAGGTATTATGTGTATACACGTATACTTGTGTAAATATAGTATGACACACGCGAAGATAAATAAACTCCACAATAAATATATAATAAATAACTAATAAATATACACCTTATACAGGCTTATACTGTATTATAATGAGAATAATGGTATATTATATGTGGGTAATATTCAATAAATAATCGTTGATCTATTTATGCTTTTCTATAAAAATAATTGTATATAAATCCTGCGTATATAATATTATATATATCGATATAATCATTAATACAATATGTAGTTTAATTCTAAAGTGTCCTTTATATCGACACCTCGACACACTCTGTGTAGTTAATACGAGTAGGCGTGTCTATATACACGCATGCGCTAAGTAGAGGATATTTAACATAGTTATACTGGCTAGTTATTTGTAATATGATGACGTCACGGATGACGTCATAAGCTGATGACGTCACGAGGTTCGATCCTAACTTGCGATAATGAACTCTGAACTCTGAAAATGTACAGGTGTTATTATAATACTAATATGTAAATATATTATTTTGACGTATACTTAATATAAATAAATAATATATATATTTATATATACACATTTAATCTGAATTCTGTTAATGTTGTTATTAATTATTCCGTAATTAGTAACGTAATATATGTTCTTATATGATAATTACAATAACAACAAATAATATACAAGAGATCCTATAGTCTATATATATATATATATATATATATATATATATATATATATATATATATAAATATGCAATATATAGTAACCTGTAGGAGTTGAAAGAGATCGGTTTATTTAAAAAATAAATTTAAGCAGATCAAATCACAGACTAATCCGTTGCCGCTGAATCCTGGCCTACATTTGCAGTTGTAATCTCCATCTTTATTGACACAATATGCTTCAGCGTGACACTTAGCTGTTCCTTCGGCACATTCGTTCACATCTATTGGAACGATGGATACACGGTAAGGTAAGGTTATGGTAAGGGTAAGGTAATGGTAAGGTAAGGGTAAGTTAAGGATCGTATGCAGATATATATGTGGATATTGTACCAAGTGAATTATTTACACTATAGTTACTATTATTTTAAATATGGAATAAATAGGTTATAATATATTAATTTTAATTATAATATTCATATATATAATATTAACATAAATATAATAGATGAAATATATATATAAATTATAATTGAAATTAATAAATATGTATATATATATATATATAATATATATATATATATATATATATAATTATAAATAATGAAGTATCAGTGATAACGTATATTAAAATGATATGAGGAAGTTGGTTAGTGTTTGGTTTAATATGGTTAGTTTTAGTTTTTAATTATATTAATTATTATAAATAAATCACGCGTTACGGTATCGTATACTCTCACACACGATGCTATAGTGGAAGCCGAACCTTGGCAGTAGATACCGTTACCATGGTAACCCGGGTTACAGGTACAGTTGTAGCCTGGGGATAGTTCGGTGCAGTGCGCATGCTTGGAACACGTGTGTTTCTGTACCAAGCACTCGGATACGTCTGCGGAGAGAGCGTGAAGGTTACGTTAAGGTCAGAAGTGAATGTCAGCGCAGGGTTACGTAATAGGCATAGGGTATTGTTCGTGGTTACTAATTTAAATAATGATTGGAATGAATAAAACGTTTTATTCAGGACTAATACTATTAATATATATTTATATATCCGTTTTAATTGATATATAAATATACACTTATATAAACACGTATCATTATATATATATATATATATATATATATATATATATATATATATATATATATATATATTAAACTTGAAAGTGTACACCATACCATACCACAGTACTGTATAACTGGACACCTCCGAACCACTACCGGTCGCTAACCTACGCAGGTTCCGTTGTCCGCTATCTTGAAGCCGAGGTCGCATAGGCAGGTCTCGTGACTCACGTAATACAGGTCCATGATTCTCATCTGGCTGATGATGCAATGCTTGTTATCCGGGCATTGTTTAGTGCATCCCTCTTGATTCTCCTCTGTTAGAAGTGACGGTGGAAATCATTGTAATGATATATATATATATATATATATATATATGTATATATATATATATATCAATATATATAATATCTATATACAGGTATTTTGATTTATAGTTAATAATTTATATTTTAAAGTAATATACTTAGAGTATTTCCTACCACAACACGTATAACTTGCGTAATTCAAGTAGCGATCGCTAGGGGGACTAACCGGTACACACGTGACCGTCTCCCGAGAAGCCTTCTTTACATTCACACGTGTAACCTCCGAGAGTGTTAGTACAGCTGGATGCCCAGGTGTACATGCAATCGTGTAGATGTAAGGCACACTCGTCTATATCTGGTGGGGTGGTAGTGGTGGTGATGTTGGTAGTGATGGTGATGTTGTGGTGATGTTGGTGGTGATGTTGGTGGTGATAGTGGTAGTGGTGTTGGTGGTGATGTTGGTGGTGATGTTGGTGATGGTAGTGGTGGTGATGTTGATGGTGATGTTGGTGATGGTAGTGGTGATGATGTTGGTGGTGATGTTGATAGTGATATTTGTGGTGATGTTGGCGTGATAGTGGTGGTGATTGTGGTGATTTTGGTGGTTATGTTGGTGGTGATGTTGGTAGTGGTGTTGGTGGTGATGTTGGTGGTGATGTTGGTGGTGATGTTAGTGGTGATGTTGGTGGTGATGTTGGTGGTGATGTTGGTGGTGATGTTGGTGATGATGTTGGTGGTGATGTTTGTGGTGATGTTGGTGGTGATGTTGGTGGTGATAGTAGTGGTGATGTTGGTGGTGATTTTGGTGGTGATGTTTGTGGTTATGTTGGTGGTGGTAGTGGTGGTGATGTTGGTGGTGGTTTTTGTGGTGATGTTGGTGGTGATGTTGGTGGTGATGTTGGTGGTGATTTTGGTGGTGATGTTTGTGGTTATGTTGGTGGTGGTAGTGGTGATGATGTTGGTGGTGGTGTTGGTGGTGATGTTGGTAGTGATAGTGGTGGTGATGTTGGTGGTGATGTTGGTGGTGATGTTGGTGGTTATGTTGATGGTGATGTTGGTGGTGATGTTGATGTGATAGTGGTGGTGGTGATGGTGGTGGTGATGTTGATAGTGATGTTGGTGTTGATGTTGGTGGTGATGTTGGTGAAGAGTATACGTGTGTTAGTGGTTATGGTATTGGTGATGATAGCAGTAATGATTGTAATGTTGGTACGGTGGTGTTGATGATGATGATGGGTATGGTGATGGTTATGTTGGTGGTGATGGTTGTTATTGTAATGAATAAGCTAATGGTAGTTATAATGGAAGTGATGATTATTGAAAGAAAATTATAAAATATTCATTACTGAAGTTTCCATTTTTAATACTAAATTCATTCAAATATTCATTGAATTTCATAATTTCCATTGCATATGTTTCATTATATATAATAAATATAGTGTAATTAATTAATTAAATACAAGGATATCAAATATAAAGGCTCTAATATTATACTATAGTAACAACATTTATTAAAAATATAAATAATTAAATGTCATTTATATATATATACTAGCCGTACCCGACCCGGCGTATCTCGGTTTTTATTATTTTCCTATCTATTATTTATTAATTATAGCTGTTTCTAATTCTGCATTGCTAAATATTTATATTTAATTTTTTCCTAACTATTATTTATATACAATAAAATAAATGTTAGCTGATATACAAACAAATGTAGAAAATATTTTAATATTTAAAAAATTAGTGGAAAAATATTTAAAAAAATATATTAAAGAATACAACTGAATATTTAAAATATTACAAAATTTGTTTTAAAATAATGTCTAAAACCAAAAACCAAACCATCCCGATACGCCGTTTCTAGGTTTTTGATAGTTTTCCTATCTATTATTTATTAATTATAACTATTCCTGATTTTAAATTTCTTGCCGTACTCAACCCGACGTTGCTCGGTTTTTGATTATTTTCCTATCAATTATTAATTATAGCTATTCCTGATTATGCTCAAATATATTATTGCAAAAAAATACATTAAAATATTTAAAATATTACAAAATATGTTTTAACAAAATTCAAAAAACTAAAACCTAATCCGAAACCGTACCCGACCCGACATTTTTCGGTTTTTGATTGTTTGCCTATTTATTATTTATTAATTACAGCTATTCCTGATTCTATATTTCTAGTATACAATTAAATAAAGTTTATCTAAAATACAAACAAATGTAGAAACATATTTATTTTAATATTTTTAAAATTAGTGCAAAATATTTCAAAAAATACAAAAAATATTTAAATATTCCAATATATGTTGAAAACCTAAACCCAAACCGTTCCAATTCAGCGTTGCTCGGTTTTTTATTATTTGCCTATCTATCATTTATTATTTATAAATATTCCTGATTTGGAATTTCTTTCCGTACCCAACTCTGCTTTACTCGTTGTTTAATAGTTTGCCTATCTATTATTTATTAATTATGGCTATTCATGATTCTGCCTTTCATATATAATAACATAAATCTGTGCTAAAATTCAAACAAATTTAGACAAATATTCGTTTTTAATATCTCAAAAATTAGTGGAAAAATATTTCAATAATATTTTAAAAAATAATATAAAAAATACAACAAATATTTCCAAATATTACAAAATATATTTTTTTTAAATGTTCTACAAATATTTTAAAAAGTATAATATTTATATCTTATAATATTTATATATTTATTATATAATTATAATATTTTAATTATATCTTAAAATAATAATCTTTTAACGATTAGTTGAAAAATATAAAAAAATATTTCAAATAATATTTTTAAAAATACAAAAAATACAAAAAGTCTACAAAATATACAAAAACATTTAAAAAATATTTCAAAAAAATGTTTAAAAATATATCAAAAAATATTGCAAAAATTCCATACATATTTCAAAAAATTTCAAAAAATTTCAAAAATATTTCAAAAATTTCAAAAAAATTAAAAAAATTTCAAAAATAATCTAAAAAAATTTCAAAAAATTTCAAAAAAATATTTCGAAAAAATATAAAAAAAATATATCAGAAAAGCGACGCCGAAGATTTTAGATGACAAAAAATCATTTTAATGGCAAAAAGTCAATTTTTCGGGTTTTTCTGGGGTACGCGGTAAAAAATTCAAACAAATCCGGACCAAGACCATACTTTTGAAAATTTATTAAGATCGGGTATAACAGATTTTCGCGACGTACCCCGGTTCTCGAGTTACCTCACCAGATACACACACACATATATATATATATATATATATATATATATATATTTATATATATAATTAAATAAACTTTCTTTTATATAGTAGACTAGCCGTACCCGACCCGGCGTTGCTCGGTTTTGATTATTTTCCTATATATTATATATTAATTATAGCTATTCCTGATTCTTAATTGATATATATAATAAAATAAATGTTAGCTGACATACAAAACAAAGTAGAAAAAATGTTCAAATAATATGTTAAAAAATACAACAAATATTTCAAATATTACAAAATATTTTTTAAAAAATGTCTAAAACCCAAACCTAAACCCAAACACAAACCGTACACTACCCTGCGTTGCTAGGTTTTTGATTATTTGCCTATTAATTGTAGCTATTCCTGATTATACTTAGCTAATATTTAATTTTTTTCTTCTAACTAATATTTACTAATTCTAACTGTATCCGATGTAGACCCAGCGTTGTTCGTTGTTAAGATTATTTGTAAAATAATTGGTAAGATTAAAAATAACAATTTAAAATATTACAAAATATATTTTTAAAAAGTGTCTAAAAATATTTTAAGAAATATAAAAAATATTTCACCATATTAGTAGCCATACCTGATTTTGAATGCCTATTTATTTTTTTATTAATTATAGCTATTCCTGATTATTCTAAAATATATAATTGCTAAAAATTGCAAAAAAATATATAAAATATTACAAAATATGTTTTAAAACCAAACCATACCCGACCCGGCATTTCTTGGTTTTTGTTTGTTTGCCTATCTATTATTTATTATTTATTAATTAGGGCAATTTCTGATTCTATATTTCTAGTATATACAATTAAATAAAGTTTATTTAAAATACAAACAAATATAGAAAAATATTGTTTATAATATTTAAAAAATTAGTGAACAAATATTTCAAAAAATATTTTAAAAAATACAACAAATATTTTAAATATTACAAAATATGTTGAAAACCCAAACCCAAACCGTCCCAACACGGCGTTGATCGGTTTTTAAATATATGCCTATCTATACTTTATTAATTATAACTATTCCTGATTTAGAATTGTTTGCCGAACCCAACCCGACGTTGCTTGGTTTTTTATTATTTGCCTATCAATTATTAATTATTGTTATTCCTAATTATGCATAGCTAATCTTTAATTATTGTCTTCTAACTAATATTTAATAAATCTAACTGTATCCGATGTAGATCTAGCGTTGTTCTTTTTAAGATTTATTCGTAAAATATTTTGTAAAAATACAAAAATACAAAAATACAAAAATAATTTAAAATATTATAAAATATATTTTTAAAAAGTGTCTAAAAATATTTTTTAAATATAAAAAATATTTCAACATATTAGTAGTCATACCCTACCCGGCGTTGCTAGGTTTTTGATTGTTTGACTATTTATTTGTATTAATTATAGCTATTCCTGATTATTCTAAAATATATGATTGCTAAAAAATACAAAAAATATTTAAAATATTACAAAATATGTTTTAAAAAAATGTCGAAAACTCAAACCTAAACCCAAATCCAAATAGTACTCGACTCGACATTTATCGGTTTTTGATTGTTTGCCTATTTATTATTTATTAATTAGAGCTATTCCTGATTCTACATTTCTAGTATATACAATTAAATAAAATTAAACATATCTAGAAACATATTTTTTTTAATATTTAAAAAATTAGATAAAAAATATTTCAAAAAATACAACAGATATTTCAAATATTCCAAAATATGTTGAAAACCTAAACCCAAACAGTTCCAAATCGGCGTTGCTCGGTTTTTTATTATTTGCCTATCTATCATTTATTAATTATAACTATTCCTGATTTGGAATTTCTTGCCGTACCCAACTTTGCTTTACTCGTTGTTTGATAGCTTACCTATCTATTATTTATTATTTATGGCTATTCATGATTCTGCTTTTCATATACAATAACATAAATTGTTGCTAAAATTCAAACAAATTTATACAAATATTAATATCTCAAAAATTTGTGGAAAAATATTTCACAAATATTTCAAATAATATTTTAAAAAATACAACACATATTTCCAATATTACAAAATATTACTAAATAAATATCGAAAACCCAAACCGCCCCCTGCGTTGATCGATTTTTGATTGTTTGCCTATCTATTATTTATTAATTATAGCTATTCCTGATTCTGTATTCCTAGTATACAACAAATATTTCCAAATATTACAAAATATATTTTTTATAAATGTTCTACAAATATTTTAAAAAGTATAATATTTATATCTTATAATATTTATATATTTATTATATAATTATAATATTTTAATTATATCTTAAAATAATAATATTTCAACGAATAGTTGAAAAATATAAAAAAATATTTCAAATAATATTTTTTAAAATACAAAAAATATAAATAATATTACAAAATATATTTTAAAAAAATTTCAAAAAAATGTTTAAAATATTTCAAAAAATTTCAAAAATATTTCAAAAAATTTCAAAAATATTTCAAAAATATTTCAAAAAATTTCAAAAATTTCCAAAAATTTCAAAAAAAATTCAAAAAAATACTTCGAAAAAATGTAAAAAAAATATTTCAAAAAAGCGACGCCGAAGAATTTGGATGACAAAAAATCATTTTAATGGCAAAAAGTCAATTTTTCAGGTTTTTCTGGGGTACGCAGTAAAAATTTCAAAAAAATTTCCGGACCAAGACCATACTGTTGCAAATTTATTAAGATCGGGTATAAAATATTTTCGCGACGTACCCCGGTTCTCGAGTTACCTCACCAGATACACACATATAAATATATATATATATAATTAAATAGACTTTCTTTTATATAATAGACTAGTGGTCGAAACTAGTGGTCTAATTGACCCGGTGTTGCTCGGTTATGATTATTTTCCTATCTATTATTTATTAATTATAGCTCTTCCTAATTCTGCATTGCTAAATATTTATATTTAATTTTTTCCTAACTATTATTTATATACAATAAAATAAATCTGAGCTGACATACAAATAAATGTAGAAAAATATTTTAATATTTAAAAAATTAGTAGAAAAATATTTCAAAAATATATTAAAGAATACAACAAATATTTCAAATATTACAAAATATGTTTTAAAAAAATGTCTAAAACCAAAACTCAAACCATTCCGACCCGCCATTGCTAGGTTTTTATTGTTTTCCTATATATTATTTATTAATTATAACTATTCCTGATTTTAAATTGCTTGCCGTACTTAACCCGACGTTGCTCGGTTTTTGATTACTTTCCTATCAATTATTAATTATAGCTATTCCTGATTATGCTCAAATATATTATTGCAAATAAATAAATTACAATATTTAAAATATTACAAAATATGTTTTAAAAAAATGCTGAAAATTTAAACCTAAATCCAAACCGTACCCGACCCGACATTTTTCGGTTTTTGATTGTTTGCCTAATTATTATTTGACAATTATTAGTTTTTAATACCTCAAAAAATATTTCAAAAGATACAACAAATATTTACAATATTACAAAATATGACTTAAAAAATATCGAAAACCAAACCAAAACCGTACCCTGCATTACTCGGTTTTTGATTGTTTACTTATCTATTTTAATAAATAATAAATAATAAATAATTATTTATTAATCATAGCTATTCCTGATTCTGCATTGCTAGTATACAATAAATATTACAAAATATATATTTTTTAAATGTTCAAATATATTAAAAAAAATATAATATTTATATCTATAATATTTATATAATTATTATATAATTATAATCTTTTAATTTTATCTTAATATTACAATATTTCAACAATTAGTTGAGAAATATAAAAAATATAAAAAATAATATTTTTTTAAATATTACAAAATATATTTTTTAAAAATCAATTATAAAAAAATCAATTATAGGCTATAATATATATCTATTCATGATTATGCTAAAATATATAATTGATAACAAATACAACAAATATTTAAAATATAACAAAAAATGTCGAAAACTCAAACCAAAACTTAAACCTTAAAAACTTAAACCCAAACAGTACCATACCCGACATTTATCGTTTTTGATTGTTTACCTATTTATTATTTATTAATTAGAGCTATTCCTGATTCTATATTTCTAGTATATACAATTAAATAAAGTTTATCTAAAATACAAACAAATGTAGAAACATATTTTATTTAATATTTAAAAAATTAGTGCAAAATATTTCAACAAATACAAAAAATATTTAAAATATTCCAAAATATGTTGAAAACCTAAACCCAAACCGTTCCAAATCGGCGTTGCTCGGTTTTTTATTATTTGCCTATCTATCATTTATTATTTATAACTATTCCTGATTTGGAATTTCTTGGCGTACCCAACACTGCTTTACTCGTTGTTTAATAGTTTGCCTATATATTATTTATTAATTATGGC
Source organism: Osedax fenrisi (assembly GCA_964019155.1). Taxonomy (NCBI): domain Eukaryota; kingdom Metazoa; phylum Annelida; class Polychaeta; order Sabellida; family Siboglinidae; genus Osedax; species Osedax fenrisi. The sequence continues at coordinate 52,679,488 of OZ025243.1, forward strand.
TATTCATGATTCTGCCTTTCATATATAATAACATAAATTTGTGCTAAAATTCAAACAAATTTAGACAAATATTCGTGTTTAATATCTCAAAAATTAGTGGAAAAATATTTCAAAAATATTTCAAAAAATAATATAAAAAATACAACAAATATTTCCAAATATTACAAAATATATTTTTTATAAATGTGCTACAAATATTTTAAAAAGTATAATAATTATATCTTATAATATTTATATATTTATTATATAATTATAATATTTTAATTATATCTCAAAATAATAATATGTTAACGATTAGTTGAAAAATATAAACAAATATTTCAAATAATATTTTTAAAAATACAAAAAATATAAATAATATTACAAAATATATTTTAAAAAAATTTCAAAAAAATATCCACAAAAATGTTTACAAATATTTCAAAAAAATGTTTAAAAATATTTCAAAAAAAATGTTAAAAATATTTCAAAAAATTTCAAAAATATTTCACAAAATTTCAAAAATATTTCAAAAAATTTCAAAAAAATTTCAAAAATGTTCAAAAAAAAATTCAAAAAAATTTCAAAAAATTTCAAAAAAATACTTCGAAAAAATGTAAAAAAAATATTTCAAAAAAGCGACGCCGAAAATTTTAGATGACAAAAAATCATTTTAATGGCAAAAAGTCAATTTTTCAGGTTTTTCTGGGGTACACGGTAAAAAATTCAAAAAATTTTCCGGACCAAGACCATACTGTTGAAAATTAATTAAGATCGGGTATAACATATTTTCGCGACGTACCCCGGTTCTCGAGTTACCTCACCAGATACACACACACACACACACATATATATATATATATATATATATATATAATTAAATAGACTTTCTTTTATATGTATAGATATAATAATTATACATTAATATCTATTATTTTTAACATCTTGTATTAATATCGTTTAATGATATGGGTAATCACTAATACAACAAGTAACGACACCTACATAGTTATCGTTATCTATTAGATTACGTAACGTAACAATACCTTGGCATCGCTTGTTGCTCCTATCGTATGAGTAACCCTTAGCACACTGACATTCGTAGCCGATCAACTTGTCAACGCATATGACGTCACTTCCGCAAGGATTGTCCTCGCATTCGTTAATAGGATCTGCGTGGCAGGCAGCCAATAGGTTAGATAATGTTGAATATTATACAATATATATATATATTATGAATTTAATAGTGAAATTAATTAAATAATCACCTAATAACATAATTGGTATGGGATATAATTCAGTTATAAACAAATAGATCTAAAATAATATATTTCATAGTATTTAAAAAAATGTGAATTTGATAGTTTTACCTCTCTAACGATGCTATAGATAACATGTATCGATAACTATGTTATACACTGTATATAATACATCCGGTATATCGTATACTATTACTATTAGTGTCACGTGACTATTGCTATTAGTGCCACGTGACCATTATTATTAGTGTCACGTGATCATCACTATTAGTGTCACGTGACTATTACCATTAGTGTCACGTGATTATTATCATTAGTGTCACGTGACTATTACTATTTAACATTAAGCCCACCTCGGTAACCGGTCTATAGACCGTATCTGATGTATACCTCACACTTTAACGATTATAGTATAGTATCCTACTCCATATACATATCTATTATAATTTATAATTATAAAGCATTTATTTAATTTAGTAAATAACTTTTAAATATATATATATATATATTTATATATATAAACTTACTCTGACTCGATTGGAATTAAAAAAGGTTTCGTTATATCGATATTAAGATTTATCGATTAATTCTTACATGTGTACAAAACCAAACTATAATTTGTAAAAAAAAATTACTTGATTAGCTGGCGTTAACGGTATAATACCTATATATAACATATAATGTATATAGCATATTAATGCCTACATGGATGTCAATAACCCATAGTAACCTTTCGTTCTGGCGGATTCTAACAGGAACAGGTCACATTCGTCATCGTGCAAGGTCACCGGTACTGCAATGACGTAATACAGATTATATCACGTGACGTCAATGTGACGTAAGCTCGTTATGTAACGCTGCATGGGTAACCAATCATATAACGTGATATATATATATATATATATAGTACTATATCGATCATCTCCGTATATAGGATACTCCATATATAGGACAGAAATCAAGGCCCTTAATAGACAATGTAGTACATAGTTTAATTTTATAATTTCAATACACTAATGTTAACATATGTTATGTGTTAAAGGGTGTCTATATAAGTAACATATTAATAATCGTCTTAGCATGCTAATAAGAATGACCGTGTTGTATAAGCCATGGTGTTAGTAGGCTACTGCCTATAGGTGCATGGTATAGTGAGTTATTAATTGTTTATCACACACGATGTCAAACTATAGAATGACTAATATATAAATATATATATATATATATATATATATATATATATATATACTACAATACATAGTACATTATTGTTTAATTATATTGACATCAGTTAAACAAGTAGTACTACAGTACTATATAAAGTACTTTACACTTTAAATATATATACATAGTATATCAAGGTTAAAGAATAATTGACGAAGATTAGATACAAAAGTCATTGTATCGAGTATAATTTATATAGTAGTATCGCTATATCGGTAAATGTTGTAATATCTAGTCTTCCGTTATAGTAAATTATATTCTTATATACAGAGAGTTAAACAATATCGGAATGTATATACATCATATTATATAGTCCAAATAAATAGTCCAAATAGTTTAATAATATCGGAATGTACTTATGAATATCTGAAGATGTGGTTACATCCAGGGTATATAACGATGTGGTTATATCCAGGGTATATAACGATGTGGTTATATCCAGGGTATATAACGATGTGGTTATATCCAGGGTATATAACGATGTGGTTATACCGAGAGAGTACGCTGGTGCATCATATACTAACGTACTACACATATCGACTCGCACTTCCCTTCGTCGTTCCTAGAGTAGCCCTCTTCGCACTCGCACCGATAGCTGCCCTCCACGTTAGCGCACACCTGTCGCACACCCGCACCGCACAGTTGAGCCCCCTCGGGTGTCGTAGCGCATTCGTTCACGTCTAAGAGCGAAGTTAGGTTATTATTGTTATTGTTATTGTTATTGTTATTGTTATTGTTATCGCATACCAGCAAACAGTAATAGCAGCATAATAGCAGCATAACAGCATATGTAATAGCCTCAAATGTTTACATTGTGCTATTATGCTGCTATTATGCTACTGTTATTAGAATATCAGCATAATAGCAGCATAATAGCACAATGTAAACATTTGAGGCTATTACATATGTTGTTATGCTGCTATTACTGTTTGCTGGATAGCCTACGTGAATTACGTGGCATTCGATCTGTTATCGTAATAGTAATATGCGTTTATACATCTTATGATTATTATTTTTGTTATGTTAGTGGAGTCCTATAGGATATATGATATATCATCCCATCCAGGAACTTAGATGAAGTTTTCACTTATAACCATATATGGCTCTAATGTCCCTACGAATCCACTCTCGTGTTAAGTCATCAATGGTTTTAACGAGAGACGATCATTAATTTATACAGAATTATATAATATCACTTCTAAATATGATGTTAATTCCTATTGTATTAGACCGGATATGGATTGACATATCGGTATGTTATTGTAGTTACATAACTTTAGCGCAACTTATAACCCAACTATAATAGCTTTGTTAATACGCTATATATAGATCTAGGTGCATTACGGCATTCAATATTGTTACTTGTAATCTATTACTATAATTTATATATATATATATATATGTGATATAAAGTTAAGTAGCAGATATATCGATTAATGTAATATACATTTATGTCGAATTGAATTATATTCAATTCGGTTATTACGTAATACCGATATATCTACATGCATACATTGTTTTAGGATTCACACAGGAGGGGTGGTACATATTTTCATTGTCATTGTCATGGTTATTGTCATTATAATTATTATATTGATATTATGTTTATTTATGTTGTTATACACGTCTTTGTTATCAATAAAGTATACTTTATTATATATATATAAACGAATTAATTTGTTATACACACATACAGATATATGTATATATATATATATATAATATGTTTATATACGATATATACAATAATGACTTAAATAATTGCTATTTTGTTAGTTTCTCGTCCGGATCATTATTAAGATATCGTAAGATACCGTAAAATACAAACCTATGCAGCCAATATAAATAGTAATATGAAGAATAATTTTTCTATATAGAAATTTATTTCACAAATCAAAATGATTACTAGCGTATTACGTATTGCACTTTATATATATATATATATATATATATATATATATAGATATACTTATATAGTATAGTTTTATATCCATGCACGGTTTTATGTTTATAATTAAATATAAATGACTTGTGAACATCATAGTTGCTAGCTTTCTACATGTGCGCACTTTCACTAACCTACACAATGTTTGCCATTCTTTTCGTACCCCGGAAGACATTCACATCTGTAACCCGTCTTATTTTCGTTGATGCAACTAGAAAGTGGGCCACAGTTCACCTTTTTACACTCGTCGATATCTATATATATATCGATCATTACAAAATAATTAAATATTAAATATATTAAATGGAACATATATTATATTTTAATTATTTTATATATATATATAATATAAATTATTTATTTAAATCATATTAAAGGATTATAACATTAATAAAGGATTATAAAATACGATATTAATATCGAATGTGAAAAATGGAAATCTAATAGAAAACTATACTAAATATTATCGAGTATAGCTCGTGCTATATACAGGATATATCCTGTACTCGTTAACCTAAACACCCGATATCGCTGGCCTTGGTACCCATGTTACAGAGACACGTCTCGAATGTCACGTGACTTAATCCCATTCCGTGCACGAGTTCCTTACAGTAACGGTCCGAGCCGCAACTCTTATCGCAGGAAGATACGGCTAAGTGAGAGGTAATTAGAGGTTAGAGAAGTTGGATAGGTTAGTGAGGTTAGTAATATTACATAACCAATAATGAGGGTTATATTTAGGGTTAACGTTAGTTTATATCATGCATCGATTCACCGGTTATTAATAATGATATTTATATTTAATGATATATTGAATACAATACAAATAGCGGATACAAATGGAACTCTCAAGAAGTCATTGACTTATACATGTTATAAATAACTATGAGGGGCCCCAGACAATAAAATACAAATAGTAACATTTTTTTTATTGTATTTTGATTTATCATTTTATTAAGTTATTTATAAACACAAGATAAAAACAAGAACTGCCTGGATTGGAACCCGGGACTATTAGCTTACTAGCTTTTGGTTGTCCCACTGAGCCATAGACCCCATATAAATATATATTTATTAAGTTAACAAATATAATAATATCACTTAATATAATTTGATAAGTAAATATATAAATAGTTAATATATACATATAAATAAATATATATATATATATATATATATATATATATATATAAATATACTTACTATACTTGAATCTACCACACATGTCAAATACTAATATTATCGAAACTAATCTATATTATAACGGACAAATCAGTCTCAATAACACGACACCTGTTAGTACAAAGTCACAACTTGTTATACTAGCGGGGCCACAAGTCAAGTGATCCGTGCATGTATACATGTATGCACTAACACTATAATATATATATATATATATATATATATATATATGTATATTAATATTAATAATATATCACGTGATACACTGTACTGTAATATATATATATAAATATATATATATATATATATATATATATATATATATATATATATATATACTATATGTATAATAACTCGAACACGAGTGCTATAGATGATTTATGTGAACGAGTAATCGAGAGTTCGCTATTGACGAGAGAAGGACATAGTTCATTCTATGTCTATTTAAAGACGAGGGTACACTACTACTACCACTACTACTACTACTACTACTACTACTACTACTACTACTACTACTACTACTATTACTGCTACTACTACTACTACTACTACTACTACTACTACTACTACTACTACTACTACTACTACTACTACTACTACTACTACTACTACTACTACTACTACTACTACTACTACTACTACTACTACTACTACTACTACTACTACTACTACTACTACTACTACTACTACTACCACTACTATTACTATCGGATTAATATATTAATTTATTGAATAACTTTCGTAGATGTCTTTATTATAAACCGTTATGGTATATATATATATATATATATATATAGTATGTCACAATGATATAGAACAATCTTAAGAATGTTATAGAATATTCTATATACGTATCCGTATGTACGATGTAGACATAGGCTTTGATCTCTAATATGTTAAAACAATTGTATTTTTACATAGGCAATCTGGTATCTCGGATTATATATGGATACTTTAATAATAATGTAGAAATTGGTACAAAATATTCATTATTATTATATATATATATTTATATAATCATACATACATACATACATACATACATACATACATACATACATACATACATACATACATACATAAATAAATACATACATATATATACATACATAAATGAATACTTCTAAATAACTAAATGTACAAAGCACATACACGCATAGTATGCGTGCGTCGCATACACACACACACCAACACGCACACACGCACACACGCACACACATACACGCACACACACATACACACATACGAGTAGCTACCTACCAACCTCTACACATATTATGGGTGTCGGACATTTTAGTGAAGCCCTCTTCGCAGTCGCAGCTGTAGGTTCCGGGCAGGTTCACACACTTACCGTAGACGTCGCAGTCGTGTGTGTTAGCAGCGCATTCGTCCACGTCTGTGCGTACCCGGGAGGGGGGGGGGGTGTTATGTAATACGTAATGAGGGTGTCGGGGGGGGGGGGGGTTATGTAATATGCAATGAGGGTGTCGGGGGGGGGGGTTTGCGCGAGTGAAGCGGGTTGGGCTATGACATTGTGTATGTACCTGTATGACACTCAAGTGACACATTGCATTATGTATTTATATAAGTGGGTATCTACTTGTTAACTAAGGTGGATATTATAGCAGTATAGTATAGCAGAATACTATAGAAGTATACTATAGTGGCTATTATAGCAGTATACTGCTAGTACTGATAGTACAACAATATCTATCGGAATTTTCAAATAATTGTAAATAATGCTCGTATTAAGTAACGAGGGAGACAGTGGTGTTTTTACACTCAGTAAAACTTTCACTATAATATATATATATATATTATTGTATTGAATTTCTATTGTTATTAACCTTGACACATGTTAGTCTCACGGTTAAATTCGTAGCCCCTATTACACACGCACGTGACCTTCCTATTCTTTCTTATCATGCTGGTATCACAGTACAGCAGGTTCTCCCGAGGGCAGGAGGCCAAACAAAGTTCTTTGATATCTAACAACACGATACAATTGAACAGGATGTTGATTACGTTGTGATACGTACTAACTACTGTACGCCTTACAGTGTACGGGTATAACGAGCGGGTAAAATTAACTATTAATGGTTAATAAAATATATTACCCGATACGATTTAAACTTGTAAATGTTATAAATGGGGCTCAACACAATTCAAAATTAATATATTATTATTATTATTATAAGAGACACTGGTATACTTACATTCGCTATCCAGTTTAATGAACGGACATTCAGAATTATCGACTTTAGCCACAACTGTTACATAATGATGAACGTTAAAGTTATGTAATGTAAAGGTAGGTATTTATATTTTAAATGCATGTATTGATACACATATATATATATATATATATATATCAAAAATATAATAATTATATATATTATATTATGTATATAGTTTATATCTTTTATATGTTATATTATATAACTAAATCTATCCACGAATATAAATAAATAATGTTATATGCATACATGTATAAATACTAATATATCTAAATATATATATATATATATATATATATATATATATATATATATATATATATATTTATTAATTATCATTTACAAAACTAAGAATTTCTATAAAAATTAATATATACAATATTTAAAAATATTATAATTTTATTATTTATATGTAATACAATATATAACAATGTTTCCCATTTTATAATTATTAATTACATACAAATTTTAGGATACCTTATTTAATACATTAAATATATATACACGTAACTAGATGTTTAAGATAATTATATAAATTATTATAATTATTAACTTAATTAAAGAATAAAGTAAGAAGATATAAGCAAAATTTAAGATTTTGTATTAACGGCTAATTATAACAAAGTTAAGAAGAACTTATTACAAATAATACACACTTATATATATACATACAATTAGTTTACGGTATCTTAAAATCACAGGGAATGGTCCAATGTGTCGGGTATATCGAGTTTCCAAATTATCGAATTGTTGTTAAACTTCCGGCGGTATTTACTATATATATATATATATATATAATATATATATATATATATATATATATATACACATAATACAAACCTAAGTAAATCATGGAGATGGATATTAATAGCGAATTCATAGTAATGCTACCCATGGCTGAAGTTGGATACCTATAGGTTATACCTATACTGTAGTTTCACTGTACGCGGATGAAGTGGGTGAGGTCAAGGTGAGGTCAAGCTGTAGCCGAACTACGGACGAGATGTTTACGAACTATAAGTTAAGATTGTCGAGTAAACGGCGGCGAAGCTGTTTAAATAACCCGAGCGCGAGGGGGGTGGGGGGCGTTACCCATGCAGGGGTCACGTGATCTAGCGCTACGAGACACGTGACTTCGGTATACCCTATTCAGGTGTACACTGTACACAGGGGTGCGTCGGTATCGACTGTAGTTAGTAGTGGTGGTATGATGTCATGATATTATGTTGACGGGTGATTGCTTTATAAGCACAGTTCGCAGTCCGAAAACCGAAAAATATATACAAAAATATAATGTATGGTTGGCGAGGGTATTTAGTTATTAGCGATTTCAATCGACACACGCGTATACGGTCGATAATAATTAACATTATAATTTATGTATATCATGTATTACGTATACGAGTAATGAGGTTATATAACACCGTTATATAATGTTATGCAACATCACGATTACATAATGTAAGCGTGATGGATAATGATGACGTACACACTTTTTCTTATTTAGGTAGAATACGAATAGGTAATTTCCTAAATATGATTCGTACATTTAATTGAATTATATTTATAAATATTTAACCGTATAATTATTAACAATATATGTAAATACATGTATGAATTTAAAGTTGCGCTGCACCCAAATATATAGCCCGACTTGCCAGATATTCATATCCAGATAACTTGGAACATCTACATCGTGCAGTTTCGGTTTGAGCGTCTATGATTACAGGCCTATATCGGGTATAACATACATATCGATGTTCTACATATTTTTGTAATTATAATATTATAGTGTTTACTTTATATTTCATTTAGACAATGGTTACATAATATTTATTATACCAGTACACTGTTAGAAATAAATGGTATAACATTGATTACAAAATGGTATAACCCCGTGGCGTCCTGGTATACCATTTACGGTATAACTAATAAAAACAAATGTTATACTATATAATTTGTGATCTTATACCATTTAAATTAAGCTAGCTTATAGCTATATGGTATAACTAAAAAAAAACAAATGTTATACCATATAATATGTGATTTTATACCATTTAACGTAATTGTATGGTATAACTCGTATTTCCATATGTTATACCATATAATTCATAATGTTATACCCTTATTTTTAACAGTGTATAACAACTATATAATAATTAGATGTGTGTATATATATATGTAATATGTCCACATTTGTATACATTTATATTATTTATTTATTAACTAGGCAATTTTTATAATTATGGTCGACCATCCTAACTATCTATATATATATATATATCCATAGAGTTTAAAAAATAAATGAAACATAATATATTTACCAATTTAATTAGGTCAACACCCACCGGCGAGCGTCGCTATGCGAGCGTCACACCTAGTACTCGAGTTGTTATATACATTAATTACCTATTATCAAATATTACATATTTGAATTCCCCTATAGGGAATATATATATATATATATATATATATATATATATATATATATATATATATATATGTACATCTAATATATAATACAAATAATTTAAATGTAAAATATATAATTGACAAAAAATACTATTATAAATATGTAAATTAAAAATCATCAAATATTATATATATAAATATATATATATATATATATATATATATCTTTTTATAAAATGTTTATAAATTTGCATATATGCAAATTTATATATGCCATACAGACCATACATATACCTATACTATATAATTATATCTACTTATATAGTTACCCACATGTTTTACTTGTTCTACAAGTTCTTACCTCCCATCGCTGAGAAAACAAAGATAGACTAATTTACTAGTTAACTAGTCATTTAAATAAATACTATAGTCATTCTCTATTTAGATTAGTCATGGATATTGATATTGATATTGTTTTTGTTATTTTTATTTGGTGCCATCCTTTCATCCCATCCAGGAACTTAAATAAAGTGTTCACTTATAACCATATGACCCTAATTTAGAATCCACTCTCGTGTTAAGGCATCCATGATGTTATAGTACCGATTATTTATTTATACACAATTATATAACTATAGTTTAATTAGATCTCTAATAATATTCCCCATTCCACCAATACATGCAAATTGGGATCATGTGAACAAGAGTCCGATCGCATAGTGTGCTTTGGTTTGAAATATCAAAACTAAACCTAACAAAACCAAACTAAATTATGCGATCGGACCCTTGTTCATATCGCATGATCCGCGAATTGCACATATATTTCCTTATCTACGAAATAAACTACCACATATAGGTATACTATAGTACCCCGTATTGGTAAACTATAGTACCACCTATAGGTATAATATAGAACACGATTTAGTAAACCTAATCATTATGTTAAGTAATAATATACTACAACACATGTAAAAATAATGACATATATCTAGCACTGTATACAGTATATATATATATATATATATATATATATATATATATATATATATATATATATATGTATAATATAATAAGTTATATATAACTCTTTATAAATATGTATTAATGAATACATTAATTGATTAATTGAATTCTATAGAGTACTATTTTTTCTTATCGTTCTTTATAATAAGTTATTTTTTCTGTTTTTGTTTCACTTATTGTTCGCGTTGTTGGTACATGTCTTATTATTATATTGTGTTATTCTTGTCACGCTTCATTGCACAATGTACCTTTACTATTACGTATATCATAATTACAAACATTTTTTTATATAACAAGTAGAAATATCTTTCTTTCATTGAATATTATCTACAAATATCATATATGTTTCTATAGTGTATATGATATTATAGTATATTATATTCTACAATTCGATTACTATACAAATTATAAATATATAAAGAGTAAAAAAAATATACACATTTAAATTATAATACTATTTGTATTTACGTATTTATTAATTGACTCATTTTGTTAACTCAATTATAGTTAAATAAATAATCTTTCGCGTAGATCTATAAATAGATTGCATATAAATATAGATTATCGATAAGCACACACCGATACTCTACCGTTAATACCGCAATATTAATGAAACACTCTCGTCGACTGCGGTAACAAGCACTAGTCTAACCTCGTCTCATCCATACCCGATCTGTAGTGGTTAAAGGTTTACACGTTAAGGTTCGTTTTTATAATAAAATCTATTATATATGTATGTAAATATATATATACAAATATATATGTATGCGTGAATAAAGAGTGTGATGCATATATTACAGTTAGGTCTAGACCTTTATTTAAACTTTTCTATTGATGAATCATTATCGATTTCATCATAACGGAAAACACACATGTCCATCAGCTTATACTATCGTATGAGATAAATAGATTATACTATAATTATAGGTATACCTATATAAACTATAGTAGCCCTACTTACAACTGTATCGTTTCGTTACATGAGGGTACATTGTATGTTATGCTACTGTTAAAAGTAACGCCACAACCTATAATTATAATTACACTTAAGTATATTTACACTGTAAAATAAACATAGAATATACCTCTACTGAACGAACCATGCGTATCTTTACACTGATTGGATGAAAATTCGCTCATTGGAAATGGCCTTGGAAATCCCATGTATCAAGCTCTTGTTATCTAACTAATATCTAGAATCTCCGATTGGTTGCGCGTCAACCAATCAGCGCACATATAAATAATTATTACGATACCGTTAAAAGTAGTGCCGCAACATACTACTGAACATATGTGTATGCGCATGCGTATACGTATGTTTGGCTTATACATTATAGTACGCGTTTACATGAACATATGTATTTATGTATGTGTGTATATATATGTTCAGGTATTTGTATACATACAATTATATATATATATATATATATATATATATATATTAGGATATATCCTATAGGTTAGGATAGTTTATTTAACATATACATTCAATAAGAATACCCTTACTCGTGTAAAATGGAACAATAATGTAGGAACACTATAAGCAAAGGAATATATACATAATATCACAATATAATATATACAAATGATACCTAATAATAGCGAAACATTTACTTAGAGTTTAAATAATATTTTAGATATGTTCTTGCGTTAATCAGATGTTACGTGACTCCCACCATGGCTGAGGGGGAAATGCACGTGACCGCAACGTATTGACATCGTTTGGTAGCTCGAGAAGAATCCCTCTATTGAATCTAGAGTCTAGATCAGTGGTTCCAAACCTTTTTCACCGTGACCCTTTTTTGATATTTCTTAATTAAAACATGACCCAATGACAAATGTTATTTTGTTTATTTTGTAACTATATTTTTATTAAATTATAATACAGGAGCATTTATTTAAAATTTAAAATTTTTGGATAAACAATTTTAAAATTTAAAATAGCCTCATAACCCAAACAAAAAACCAAATGACCCAAGTGTGGGTAATGACCAGGATGAGTTAAATTCGGCCTTTACCTAATTTAAGGAAAAAGACCGAATTTAACTTATTTTCGGCCTTTTGAAATCCATATATTCGGCTTAAATTCGGCCTTTCTATATTTGATCAATATAGATATCTCTATATATACTTAATATGGATAATTAATTTAATTAATATATATATATATATATATATATATATATATATATTACATAGCATGGCATTGTAATCATTTTAGTATCAACAAATATATTGGTATACAAATAGTATTTAAATCAATAATGAAGTACAAGTAAATAAGAAATGTATTATATTTATATTAAAAAATTAAATTATTTTGAGTGTATACATCCTACAAGTGAAATGTTTGAAAGATGTGTCTTTCCTTCAGTTTTTATCGAATTTACTAATGAAAAATTGGATTCAACGGATGTAGTTCCTGGATATATACATGGCAGTCCGATAATGAAATTAAATCAATTCTTATAAACATCTTTAATACAAAGGCAACCTAGTATTAATAGAATACATTATATTATAAATAAATAGTTTGAAACGCATTTACATTCCAAAGTATCTTTTTCAATAATAGTTTCACGAAAACTTAAATCTATGTCAATTATATCCTTTATCTCATCAAATTCGACCTCAATTAGATTTACTTCTACTTCACTCATTGTATGATTTAGTCTTAACTTGTGATTACAAATTATATTTCTAAATTCTTATCCTGATAAGTTGAATAATTCATTGAGACTAATATTAACTTCTCCGGTCATTGTACTTTCATTATTAACATATCTTTCTTGATAAATATTACTAAATTTCATTATCAAATTCAATATATCTTTTCCAGTGTTTTTCTATATTGATTGCATTATCTAAGTATTCTCATACTAAATTTCCTCGATCCTATAATGTTTTTATTAGTTAATTATTTTTAATTTTTATTTATTGTACTTATATATGCGAGGAGAACATAACCATAACAACTTCGGGGTATACGAACTGTATATCTAAACCCAAACCCAACCCAAAACCCAACCAACCTCGTTAGTATAACGATATAAAAAAAACTCGAAATAAGGATTTTTTTCGATTTTTTCCCCCTAATTCACTTATACCATAGGTAAGATTTAATCCCGAATATAGCTCTAAATCGTTAGTACTCGAAGGTATAACGTAGATATAATTAATACGAAGAGTAAATGTGTAAGTAACGATGTGCGTATTTATATAATTACGGAGTTATAAACTATTTTCAAACCCACCCCTTTGTATTAAAAATCCCGGCTAATAAAATGTACTATATAATATAAACTATAATATAGTAACTAATAACTATATTATAGTAAAAACACAAACCCAAACTCAAACATAAACCCAAACCAAAACCCAAACTCAAACTTAAACCCCAACCCAAACCCAAACCCAACCAATATCTATATGAATTAGATAACGGAATAAAGCGAAGGCGACTTGTCAATTTGGTGCACCACATGTGGCTAACAATAGGCGAGTCGTGTATCTGCATCGAGTACACCACAGCTGACCTATACTATAGGCGAGGAGAACATAACCATAACAACGTCTGGGTATACGAACTGTATAGCTAAACCCAAACCTAAACCAAAACCCAATCCACTCCGTTAGTATAACGATACAAACACGACTACCCCGCCCGCCCCCCCTCCCACCCGCCCTTAAAGAATTTTTGGGCCGAGCTGCATTTCGCCATTCATCGAATTATGATTAATATTACGTTATTTATTTATATCCTATATCGTAATCGTAATTGTAACGTATTTTATTAAAACACGACATAATAAATTAATTTTACATAATAAAAACTATAATATCATCAAAATTACATCTAATTGAATTTTCATTATTTTAAATGAAGTTCATATCATCATCATCAATATTATGATCAGTAGGTTTAGTCTAAAAAATATTTATAAATATTCTATAGATCTATAGATTAAATTATATATTACATTTATTAAATTACTATTTACAAACCTATACAACTCAAATTTCCTTGATATTATTTAAATATTATAATTGTTCTGATAGTAGTAAGGATTACTTTTGTAATGCTTTAAATGATATTATTGCTCTTGTTGATATTGTATGTATCAAATTTAAATAAACTCACCATAATCTTTGAAATTGACCTATGCTAACTAGATCTATAAAAATATTAAATTGGATTATACTCTCAATTTGATAGCTATATATAGATATATATAACTATAGTGGCTTTCTGTTTTTTTGTTAAAGTACAGTAATGTTCTTTTATTTTCAGTTTCATCTTCAGAATAACTTGTTGAAATATCATTATTAACATCGTTATCTTGAAAATGATCCAATATTACATTTATAATATTTTCATGGAATATATAATTTTTTGGTAATTATTTTCCTGTGAAATTATATCGCAATGTTTGTTTCGGTCTGATATATTTTCAAAATATTAATCTTTGTCAGATTATATTTTGTTTTATATTCATCAAATCTAAATTGATGACAAATCTTAATATGTGACATATAATTATATATCCTATCCAGTTTTAATTGTATAAGAAAACAATGCTTTATATAAACAACATTTATAGTATTTGATTTTCAGAAATTTAATATAATGTAATTCTTAATAATTGCGAATTTACTTACTTACATTGCTAATATTGTATCAACATTTGCTTTTACTTATAGTATTATTTACATATAATATACATATTACTATTAAGTATTTTATTTTATTACTTTTAATAATTTAAAATAGGATAAATATTATGTTTAAAAAAGTCCGAATTAAATTAAAAAGGCCGAATTTAACTTATTTTCGGCCTTTGAAAACCCTTATATACGGCAAAATTCGGTATTTTCGTCAAAAGGCCGAATTTAACTCACCCTGGTCTCCACCATATGTTGGAAACCACTGGTATAGTTGATCATAGATTCTCTAATACTCGACGCCTTCAAATCAGTTCATGCGGGTATCCGGGTTTTCCTACAAACAAAGTTGTATGCGTTAAACATAATAGCATATAGGCTATTATGTATATTATGTATTATAGGCTATATATATATTCGCTACTTATTCTAATTTTAAACACTTAATATCAGTTGTATTTGATCGTATTGCAAATTAAGATTAAATCGAGAAACACGAAAGTAAACTTATCACAAATCGAATGATCCTTGGGGAAAGTGGACACCAAATACGGACACTTTAACAATACATGGTCTTAACATTGTATGACTCGATCTTTGTATTCATAAATTATAATTTATTAATATTATATGATTATAGATATTATTGTAATTTTATAATTTTTTATTTAATCTTTTTATTCAATATATTGGACACCCCCATTACCTATAGACAACGGGAGTATCCGTATTCGATACCCATGTCCGAATACGTACAGTATACGTCGTACACTCTGTATTATAATACTGACACCATATATAAAACTAGATAAACTATATAATATAATAATTATTCAATAATTATTGATGAACCAAACAGATAAATTATAATTAAAATTATTTATAATTAAAATTATTTATAATTAATTTTATGAATAATTTTATATAATTTAATTAGTAATAATTTATTACTTTTTATTATTTTATTAATTAATAATACAAGTTATGTATCTAAATAACATTTTTAGATTTAGCTTCATTGGTGGTATTAATATTATAATGCACGCGATTTTTATAAAAATCGGAATAGTTCGAATCATGTGAATATGATTCGCGCTGATTGATAATAGGGTTTCCGTATTAATATATCAAGAGTGTCCGTATTAGGGATTTATATGACCCTTAGATATATAAATTAATTAATATTTGATAACAAATATAGCGAATATATTTATAATATTAGGAATTATTTAGTTTTTAATAATATATTGGTATGTTTAATAACGATACATTTGTATATTCTTGAGAAGGTTTTAAGTTTACTTTTTTTTCATAAATTTAAAAACTTAAAAACAAAATCAGTTTATTGGATATATCAAAATTAATTTAAATAATTAAATAATAAAAAATACTTATTTAGACTATTTATATAATAATTATTATTATTATTAAATTTTATTTAAACACTTTTTAAACATAAAATAAATGTTAACAAAGGTGTGTACACATTCATAAAAAATATGTTATTACATGGATTATATAAACGATGGAAAATAAATAAGGGTTACATGTATCATTCATAAGGTGAGAAAAGGTGAGTTTTTAATTCTCTCTTGAATTCAGTTCTTGATGTGGTGCACCGCAGAATATCGGGAAGTTCATTCCATGCCTTTACTCCATATTCGACGAATGAGCCAGTATTGCTGTATGCTGAAACTTCTATAGCCTTTACTCGGAATATGTGACGAGAACGGAGACTCCTATGTTGCTGAATTACGGATATTAACAGGCATAAATAATCAGGTGTTCCATAGTAGATAGCCGCATGCACGAGTGTGCATAATTTGTACACGATTCGTTTCTTTACCGGTAGCCAGTGTAGATCGCACATTAATGATGTGATGTTGATGTGGTTATTATCAGCTCTGTGTGGTATGTCGTAAATGATACGGACGGCATAACGCTGTAGTGCTATAAGCGGCTTGAGTGTAGATATAGATGAATGGCATAGAAGTGAATTACAATATTCAAAAACCGAAAGAACTAGACTTGTCACTAAAATTTTACAAGAAAAAAAGTTAAGACTTTTCCTAATTTTTTATATACAATAAAGTTGGTGGTTTATGCTGCGTATTTTGTGTGAAATAAATTTTTCATATCAAGCGAATGGTCGAAAATTACACCGAGGTTAGTAATAAATGGTGATGATTTAATGGATAGGCCAGCAAACGTAAAGGTGAATGGCAGTGGCTTACTGGTTTTATTCTGACTGATATAAATGATTTTAGTTTTCATAGGGTTAATTTGCAACGAGTTATTTGTGAACCAGGTAATTAATTCTAGTTTACAACTGGTTAGACGTGCATGCGCAGATATGTCATCATGACTATTGGCCTGGGTATAAATTTGAAAGTCATCGGCGAACGTGTGGAACAATATCGTTGGGTGATTTAAGAATATTTTAAAAATTGGAGATAAGTAGATATTAAATAATATTGGTCCAAGTACTGAGCCTTGGGATACTCCGTGTGTGTGGAGACGTGGTTTTGAGCATTATGATCCAATTTTTACTTCACTGAATCTGTTTTCTATGTATGATTTGAGTACGGATAGCGCTTTGGTTCGAAAGCCGATAGCAAATAATCTATTGATCAGTGCACCGTGATTTAATGTGTCGAATGCTGCAGACATATCTAGTAATACAAGAAGCGTCCCATGATTATTCATTTGAATATCGCTGACTACTTTGCAAAGTGCGGTCTCAGTGCTTTTGCATGGTGTGTATGCACTTTGATGTGGATGTAGAATATTATTAATCGTGAGATAGGACACTATTTGATGGCTAATGCAGCGTTCGAAAATTTTTAAAAAAATTGTTAATTGCGAAATTGGTCGATAGTTTTTGAGATCATTGGGATCAGACTTAATGTTTTTGATTTGCGGGGTTATAATAGCATTTTTCATGCTATCGGGAAATTATGCAGTTAACAGTGATCTACAGATGATAGATTGAAGGTGAGGAGCTATTAACCGTGCTAATTGGTGTAAAATACTTATAGGCAGAGGATAATTTAATGAAGTCGATTTGCTAGATTTAATCAACTTTATGATGAGATCAGTTGTTGGTGGGATAAATGTTTCGAATAAGCAAGTATTGTCATATAATGAGTGTGGTGTCGTAAAACAATGTGGTAACGAGTTAATAATCATATTTATTTTGCTATTAAAAAATGAACTAAAATTCTGTGCACAATTCAAGTCAGTTTCATTATTTGGTCATTTATTTTTACAATTTCTACCTAGTAGATCATTAGCGAGTTTAAATAACTTTTTCTGATCTCTGCGGGCGTCTGTGATCGATTGAAGGTTGTAATTGGATCTTTTTTTCTGTAACAGGTGATTATGTTGGCATTGTAATTGTCGGAATGATGTAAGGTTCTTGATGGTATTAGATTTGCGGTATTTTCGTTCGAAACTTCTAAGATGTCTTCTATTGTTCGAACATTCTTCATCGTACCATTCATGTTTATATCTTTCAGTGATGTTTAGTGATTTCAATGAGGCGAATATAT
Source organism: Osedax fenrisi (assembly GCA_964019155.1). Lineage (NCBI taxonomy): Eukaryota > Metazoa > Annelida > Polychaeta > Sabellida > Siboglinidae > Osedax > Osedax fenrisi. The sequence continues at coordinate 52,698,962 of OZ025243.1, forward strand.
TTAATTGTTCGCTTAGACTGCAGTTTAATGTCTCAATTGAGTAAATGCCAGTTGAGTTAGAGAGTGAGTTTGCAACGCTACCTTTAAATTTATCCATATCAATAGAAGATAGTTTTCTATAGCTGATGTTTTTCTTTGCTTGTGATGGTTTTGATGAATGTATTAAAAACGTAATAGCATAATGATCTGAGAAAATAATTGATTGCTCAAAGTCTGATGCTATAGTATTCTTTGTTCTAGTAATGATTTTATCGAGGATATTTCCACATGTATGTGTGGGAAAATCAATATGTTGTTTCAAATTGTTATTCTCCAATAGATCGAGGAAATCAGTACTTGACGCCTGACTGATTTTGTTGACGTGGATGTTGAGGTCTCCGAGGATGATTGTATTTTGAGTTGTGTTTGGTGTTACGTGTTCTATGAAGTCACTTATACAATTTTTTAAATCTAGGTTAGGAGGTCGATAAATAATGAAAACTTTGATGGCTGGATGATATCTTCTTGTGATTATACAGATAACCAATTCCATAGATGTTGTTACGATATGTTTCAGTGTAGATATAGTGATTGTTGAATGATATAGAATACCTAAATCACCACCTCTACCGGTTCTAGGGAAATTAACAAAATTATAGGGTGGTGCCGATAGTAGTGATTGTGTAGGCTTATTGATCTCTCGCATCCATGTTTCGGTGATGAAGCAATGTCGATAGAGTTCAGATTACAGAAATTTAATAATAAATCGGTTTTGTTACATATTGAGTGGGCATTTATGAGTACTGCTTGTATTAGTCGCGGGCAGTTGTCTCTGATTTTCGTTTCTGATCTTCGGATTGTGCGGGTTTGTGAGTTTGTTCTGATTAGTTGGCTTGTACTGTTATCGTTTCGGAAGATTGTTCCGATTTCATCCATCATTATGAATATTTTATTCATTACAATTTTGTGTAGGATGTATGGTTCCTAAGATACCGAGAGTGTCCGTATTCAGGCAATGTCCGTATTCGGATACTTTCCCATATGTACTTTCTCGACTTCCTAATTCTTAATGCCTTAAAAATATTAACAATAATAGTCAATTCTATAAAAATGTAGTGCATTTAAAAGCTGCTTAATATATAAGTTAAGCATAAGTTTATAATAATGGCGAATTGTGCATAAACAGAAATTGACCAAATTTGAAATCATATTGATATTAGTACCAATGTATATAGTATTTTTCATTAATACGTCAATGAGATGAACAGATTCGGACGTATTAATAATACTAACTACAATAGAAACAGTCTAAATAGTTATAGGTATCATAGAAATATGAAGTATTTAAGTTTTGGAAATATTTACTAGATGATAATTTCTGAATAACCAATATATGGTTTCTGTTGTGAATTCTTGAAGGACAGAATTAAAATTCATGGCAACAATATATATAGTTTTATAAATAACCGAATAGCATCATCATATGTATGGTAACAAATATTGGTAAACTTATAAATAATGTTGGATATGAGGCATACGACTTACCTGGTAATTATATATATATATATATATATATACAAACACTAAATATACAAACAGGGTTATTTACAACACATGAACTGACAAAAGCGACCAAAAGTATTCAAACTGGAAAGGCGGTAGGACTACATGAAATACCCACTGAAGTTTGGAAATTAGACGAATTTCAAAAATTCTTACTAGAATCCTGTATATTCTAAAGAAATTATAGAAAGATTGAGAGAATTTTGTATATTTCCTTTCACTAAAAAGGGAAACCTGTCCATCACTAAGAACTATAGGGGAATAACACTCACATCAATCGCAACTAAAATATTCAATCTGATGATACTAAACCGAGTGATACTAAACTCGCTCCATGGTCAGATATCCCGATGGGTATACTCCTTTCTTTAATATCATACATGGAGTCCTTCAAGGAGATACACAATCTCCTTTCCTGTTTATTGTATATCTTAATTATATTATTAAAAATGCAGAAGTATACGATATCCTGCTACATACATAACATACATTGACTATGCCGAAGAAATAGCTGTAACAACTGATACTTTGAAAGATGCGAAAATAATTCTACACAAAATTGAGGAAATATCAAATGATATAGGACTCAAAGTGAATGCTAATAAGACTGAATATATGAGTTATAATCTGAATTACGATATAAACATGATGAGCAGGAATGGCCACTGTATAAAACAGGTTAATAATTTCATATACCTCGGCAGCTATATATATATCCTATATAGGATCAACAAACAGATATATAAAACATAATAGCCTAAGCCTGGTCAGCACAGAATAGCATGAAATCTATCTGGAAATCCAAAATGTAAGATAATCTCAAAAGAAACTTGTTCATATCAGAGATAAAATCCATACTTCTATATGGCTATATTACATTAACTTCGAATCTAGAGAAAAAAGTAGATAGAGCATATTTTCAGAGCTGCGTTGAATACATCATGGAGAGTACATATGAAAAATAAAGAGCTATACGATAGAATCCCCAAAATTACAGTCTCAATAAGAGAACAAATATTACGATTCATTGGAAATTGCTTGAGAAGTAAAAGTGAACTAGTAAGTGATTTACTTCTCTGGCAACCGCTCCAAGGTCAACGACCCCGAGTACGACCATCAACAAGTGCATGGATCAACTGAGCGAATATACTGGATGCACCATCAGCGAACTACCAAACATGAAGAATGATAGAGAATGATGGAGAATACGTGGCATAGTCTACCGAGCAAGTTCGTCCTGGTAAGTTAAGTATTTAAATAAATACGATTCATATATTAAACATAATTATTCCCAAATATTTCTAAACAATACATTAAGTACGAATATATCATCTATAGAAGAGGGTTTAGTATACTAAGATCTATATATCTTAAGCATATCTTAATATCTTAAGTTTATCTTATCAATTATTAATACCAGAAACTTTGATTCTGATACTTGTTGTAGTGGTTTGTTATTAATAATTATAAATGACTGATATTAATTCTGATAGACAAATAATATACGTTTTCAATGTTTATAGTTAACTTATTAACACTAAAGTGTTAATTAGATATACCCCATAACTGTTAAAAGTGTGTTATAGATTGCTAACTTCCATTTATTTTATAATTTTAACAAATCTACACTTATTGATTTTAAATTAGAACGTGCTATACATATCTGTATTATTCTAATGTATGTATATACTTACTATTCATTATTTGTCGTAGTACTATATCTTATAGGTCATAGTATACTTATAGATGTTTATGTTGGCCGATTTCATAATATAATGAAATTGCACTCCTATTAGATATTATCTACGAAAGTCACTGTTATATAATACAATAATTGCACATGACAAGTTCAAATTCTATTGATTATATATAGTTCATACATGTATGTATACATATAATTATAAACTAATTATATAACAATGTATACATAAGTTGTGATTAATGCGAGTGAATTACTGCGATGGCATGCAGTTTAGCACCATGTTGTGTGTGTACACTGTAGCATAAAAGGTCGAGGTAATGTTTTAAACACCAAGGCAATATTCTAATTTAGAACTTATATTAATAAATATTCTATAGAATATTTATTAATATGAGTTTAGTTATCTATTTATATATATATATATATATATATATATATATATATTTATATGTTTATATGTTAACATAAAGTTATAAACAACTGTAATAAATATTAATAATATGTTATGTTACATCTAATTTAGCATACTATATTATATATAATATCGTAGTTAATTATCTGTACATATATATAACAGTTATTACATAATTAAAATATATTTAATTATATTTAATAATCGTGAAATGTGCTTATATCATAACATTACAGTATTAAATTAGTTTAAATTTAAATAAACCTAATTCACTATAATAAAGTATACTCTATACTAATTCGGTACAGAATATACATGTGTATTGTATTGGTATAATATGAACATATAATGCATACGCAGGAATAAATAAATAAGTTTATTACATTTATTAATTAATAATTATATAATTAATTAATAATTAAATAATATAATATATGATAATTCTATATATATATATATATATATATATATATATTACATATGGTTTTACTAGTTAGTTTATATAGTTATATATTTATTATATATTTATACGTATAAAAGTACTTATAAGTACTTTTATATAATATTATATATAATAAGAATTAATTAGTCGGGTATATACTCAGTTGATTAATCAATTGACGGTATTTTTAACTGTGTAATTACTAGCGTGTAAGGTTAGATTGTTAACATGCTGGATATTTTATCTGCAACTTGCTATGTAGTTTGCTGACAGTTAATCGATGTCATTCATTGCCGTCGTGTTACAATACGTAGTAGGCTGTTTTGTGTGAATATTTATTGAAATATTTATTTAAACACCATTGTAAATAAAGGTTAGCCAGGTATGCGATGTCCGCCGAACATATTTCGCTTAACTATATATTATATTTAGTTAGATATTATTAAAAGATGATTATATAATGCTATATGTACTACATAATATATATAGTCTGTATTATATGACTCAATGGGACAACAACATCTAGTAAGCCAGAGGTCCCGTATTCGACTTCAAGAAATTCTTGTTTTTATCTTGTGTTTATCAAGAACTTAATAATCGATTAATCAAAATACGAACACAAATTTTACTATTTGTATTGTATTGTCCGGGGCCCCTCACAGTTATTTATAACAAGTATAAGTCTATGACTTCTTGATGGATCCATTTGTATTCGCTATTTGTATTGTATTCAATATATATATATATATATATATATATATATATATATATATGAGATTTCAATAAATACATATTATTATTATATATATATATAATCACTGGATGAATATAGTAATATAGTAAATGAATATAGTAAATGTTATTCATCATTGAATACTATTTAATACTAAATATTTAGATTATATTTTAACTTTATACATTACCTTTTAATATATTTATAAATATGTTCTAGAGTACTATATATTATCAATACATATTTATATATAATATATATTTTCTAATAATAGATATTAATAAATAATAAATATGACATATATATAAGTCACAAACTGTCTGTATTTGTGATCCTTTGTTATTATAGCCCTATTCCTTAAAACTACTTAAGTTGTTATTTAACTGGTTATGTAATATCTATACATAATGTATGTAATAACATCCGTTAAGTACCACACACACACATACACTTAATATACACACTTATCATATAGACTACTATTATTTATATATATATATATATATATATATATATATATATATATATCGCCATAATAATACCATTAAATATGCTCGGGATTATTTGGTTAGAGGATTGGCTCGGGCTGGTTTTTTTCTCTCAAAAAATGAAAGTCTCGTCTCGGCATCAATAACCAAATGTATCGGCTTGGCATTAAAAAGCTCGGAATCATCAGTACATACCTCTAGTTATAACGGGTTATACGTGTATCAGTGTAATTAGTGTAACAGTTACTCGTTAGGTTAATGTTATGGTTAGGGTTAGGAGTAGGGTTAGGGTTAGGGTTAGAGTTAGGGTTAGGGTTAGGATTAGGGTTAGGGTTAGGGTTAGGGTTAGGGTTAAGGTTAGATTTAGGGTTAAGGTTAGGGTTAGGGTTAGGGTTAGAGTTATGGTTATGGTTAGGGTTAGGGTTAGGGTTAGGGTTAGGATTAGGGTTAGGGTTAGGGTTAGGGTTAGGGTTATGGTTAGGATTAGGGTTAGGGTTAGGGTTAGGGTTAGGGTTAGGAATAGGGTTAGGGTTAGGGTTAGGGTTAGTGTTAGGGTTAGGGTTATGATTAGGGTTAGGGTTAGAGTTAGGGTTATGGTTAGGGTTAGGGTTAGGGTTAGTGTTAGGGTTAGGGTTAGAGTTAGGGTCATGGTTAGGGTTAGGGTTAGGGTTAGGGTAGGGTTAGGGTTAGGGTTAGGGTTAGGGTTAGGGTTAGGGTTAGGATTAGGGTTAGGGTTAGGGTTAGTGTTAGGGTTAGGGTTAGGGTTAGGGTTAGGATTAGGGTTAGGGTTAGGGTTAGGGTTAGGGTTAGGGTTAGGGTTAGAGTTAGGGTTATGGTTAGGGTTAGGGTTAGGGTTAGGGTTAGGGTTAGGGTTAGGGTTATGGTTAGGGTTAGGGTTAGAGTTAGGGTTAGGATTAGGGTTAGGGTTAGGGTTAGTGTTAGGGTTAGGGTTAGGGTTAGGGTTAGGATTAGGGTTAGGGTTAGGGTTAGGCTTAGGGTTAGGGTTAGGGTTAGGGTTAGGGTTAGGGTTAGGGTTAGGGTTAGGGTTAGGGTTAGGGTTATGGTTAGGGTTAGGGTTAGGGTTAGGGTTAGGGTTAGGGTTAGGGTTAGGGTTAGGGTTAGGGTTAGGGTTAGAGTTAGGGTTAGGATTAGGGTTAGGGTTAGGGTTAGTGTTAGGGTTAGGGTTAGGGTTAGGGTTAGGGTTAGGGTTAGGATTAGGGTAAGGTTAGGGTTAGGGTTAGGGTTAGGGTTAGGGTTAGGGTTAGGGTTAGGGTTAGGGTTAGGATTAGGGTTAGGGTTAGGGTTAGGATTAGGGTTAGGGTTAGGGTTAGGGTTAGGGTTAGGGTTAGGGTTAGAGTTATGTTAAACCTCGCGTGTTGTATGCCGAGGGGTATGTATATACACATACACTGTGTACAGGCATATATGACATACTCAATAATAAAGTATAATAATAATACGCTAAAGAGAGGGACGAAGTATTCAGACCGTACGCTGCATTCACTATTCGCGCGCCTAGACGTACCACTATACGTATGACTAGACGTAGGCTTGGCTGATCCCTGGACTATGTATGCATACCTATATTTGTATATAGATACCTCGATACGTCTTGTGAAGTTTATAAATATTTAAGTTCATTAATGCATTCTAATCACATGTGACCATTGGCGTCTATATTATGTTATATATATATATATATATATATATATATATATGTATATATACGCGTATATATGTGTATAGTATTTATTAAGTATGCGTTAAGATAAACGATGTGAAGTAGTTAAACTTGATGAAGTGGCATTATTTTGTCGCCCCCGCCTTAGCATAACTTACCTTAGCTTAATTAATAACAATATCGATATACAACGATGTTGGGGTTTTGATTGATAGGTAGACGATCACGTGATATCAATGATAATAGATTAGCTAAGCTCTAAAATAGGTATCGATGATTATTTTTCTATTTTGAAAATCGCTGACTCAAAAATAAGTAGGTAAAACCTAGTCAGGTGGAAATTATGCAACAAAAGTATTCTCCCACGTGGTATGTGTATAGAGTAATACCCAAATACGGGGAATTATTGTTATATAAGATTTATTTCAGGAGTTTTAAATTGTTAATATAAATAGATTTAATTTAAACATGATATCATATGATGTTATATAAATGTTATATAAAATTTATTATGTTTAATGTAATACTTATATTATTATTATATTATTTTAGACTATTTTGTATACCTAACCAATAAAATATAATTAATAACAAGGTTACAATTATGTGGATCATCTTGTTAAAAATACTCTACTAGTGTATAATAAAGATATACGTTCTACTTAAAATCTAAATAGTTATATGAATTTATAATTAGACATACAATTATGATAAATCTTTTAAAAAACTGTAATTAAAAATAAATTAAAATAAATAGTAACCTTTAACCCTCATATTAACCTAGAATTTGGATGACGTAGGAACTCAGATGATTTCTTCACAATTTCACTACATTTATTTCGGTTCCTCATCGATATTTTCGCTTCGCTGATTTTTAAACCGATACATTATCTCATTACTGTTTTTTATCTTCCGATTATTCGTTTGTAATCATCAGTTCTTTCTAGAATCATATTTTACACGACTATACAATTTTAGTTTTATTTCGATACTCTTCGCTAGTAGATCTGTGTGTAATCCAATTGGATACATTTATTTTATATTAAATTATTTCAATGATGCATTTTACAAAATTAAATTAATCAATTGAATTAATAAGCGATCGTAACATTTAATTTTTGATTATAACGATATATAATTGTCGTACTGACATTTGATTTTATTAAAGCTGATATCCTTTTCACGGTTCTATCTAGGATTTCTTTATAATCAATAATCTCTCCCAAGTATTTGAATGTATTTAATACTTTATCAGGTGCATTATTAACTCTTATTACAGATGTGAATTCACCTTCAGATTTTATTTATTTATGTTTTCATTTGCTATGTACGATCGATTTATTTGATAAAGTTGATTAAGTATAGGTCATAAATATTATCAAAGAACCTTATGTTTGTGGTTTATCATCCACCGATATTTACACTTCCATAAGAACTTATAGTTCTAGCATTATATTGAGTATAGTAGGGAGCAAACTCCATTATCTCACATTTTGTTTTCTTTTATTATTCACCAACTTTTTCATCAATATCACTCTCTTCCTTGATATATTCCTAAGTCTTGTTATTAATTTGAATAGTTTCGTATAGATGTTAACACTTTTCATAGCAGATCATAATGCATCCTGACAGACTCTGTTGAGTGCATACTAGAATTAAATGAATACGTTATCCAGGGGCTTTTTATGTTGTGAATATTTATCCGAGATTATTCTTAAATTAAAGATAAGTTAACTTATACTTCTTCAATTTTCCAAATCTAGATTGTTCTTTATCTTGTCTTCTGTGTTTAATATGTTAATTTGTGTTCAGTTTGTTGTTATACTATGAATATATTAAACAGTTTTTCTATTTCTGGATGGTTATCGAGGTTTATAGGGTTACATTTATTACAGACACATTTATTTTTCTTTGACTTTTCAGACAAGGATAAAATTCATTATTACCATATCATACATAGAACATAACTCTAATCAATGGAATTATCGAGTATTATTTACATTCACACTTGTAGAAAATAGTTTAATTAGTAATATATAACCAAGTTGGTTGTGATATAAACATGTAGGGCTACGTGTTTTATATGTTTAGTTTGGATTATTGTTTTTATTGTGGGTCAAACTTATTTGCTGCTATAAAAGTTATTGGTTTTTTGAATTCCACAAGTCGATGTTCCAAATACCTCTTACATTTGTTGTTGTATACCAAAAATCTTCCGATACCAATTCCAAATTTGAGCGTGCGTATGAACCTATATATACGTTACAGTCATATTGCACCTATAATCTATCTTTCTTTAGTATTTTTTAAATATATAGATACATTTGTAATAATAGAGTTGTACATATAATTATGCAATATTTCGATTTCTTCATCAATGTGATAAGAGTCATATTGTAAGAGCAATATTCCCCATATACTCGAATACTTGTATATATTATCTTGTATATATATATAGGGGTTGCTTTCAATATTACGAATGTTATTCATTTATTTATCCGTTTGAAGCACATTAACGTTCGTGTCAGTTCCCTTACAATGAATCATATGATGCATCATATTGTATGAATCATACACCATGTATACAAATAGTATATCATTATCAGAATACTAAAATGTAGTATCTTCATTTGACCTTCAATTATATTTTCTCTATTGTTTGCGGATTTCATTTAGTTCTATCATGTTCCATCGGTATATGTAACCTATAGGTATACCTATCTGTCTATTCGAATATATCTATACACATACAGTAATGTGTAAACTTGTAATAATTAGTCGTACGGTATTCCTATACACTATAGTCTAGTTACCATTGTACTACTGTGTATACCTATGTGTACCTATAATTAGCCGAACGCTATCTCAACTATGTTAAACGGGCTAACGTTCAGAATGTGTGTGTGTGCGTGTACGTGATCGCGTGTGTGAATGTGTGTACGTGTATCAGATGAGCACATGCCACACGCATGTACATAGTGATCATGCGATTATTATATATTTAAATTTTAAGATAAATATAAAATACCTTCATATATTTATAATCTATTCAATAATAAATATTACAATTATCCATATGATAGTATATATATAGTCTGGGTTATATGGCTAAATGTGACAACCAAAAGCTAGTAAGCCGGACGGTGTCCGGGGCCCCTCACAGTTATTTATAACATATATAAGTCTTAAATTCTCGAGGGGTCTATTTTATCCTCTATTTGTATTGTATTCATATATGAGGTTTCAATGAATACATATTATTATTATTATATATATATAAGTGTGCGTGTGTCCAATAGTTATTTACAGTTAGCGGGTTTATAGTTATATATATATATAATATATATATATATAGGTGATCTGGGGGTCGATGGCTCAGTGGGACAACCAAAGGCTATAGTAAGCCAGAGATCCCGGGTTCGACTCCAGGCAGTTCTTGTTTTTCTCTTGTGTTTATCAAGAATTTAATACACGATAAATTAAAACACAAAAAAAAAATAATAGCTATAATAGTATAATAATAATCGGAATCATTTTTTACTTATCGTTAGTTTTATTTATATTTATGTTTACTTGATTTAATCTAATATTGATGATATGTAGCCTACAAATGTCTGAATAATTATGTTTATTGTGATAATAAATTATAGGTTATAAGTTAACTATGAGTTATAACTATAAGTTATAACTCATAGTTATAAAGTATTAACCATATATATTTTAAATATATATATATATATATATATATATATATATATATATATATATATATATATATATAGTCTGGGGTATATGGCTCAATGGGACAATAAAAGCTAGTAAACCATAGGTATTATTTGTTATCCTTTGGGTACTTTTTTATTTCAATATTTCAAATTTATTTAAAATTCTACGTTCTCTTTGTGATTAATTATAATAGATAAATATCTATAGATTTATACACCATTTTTATTTAGGTATTAAAATTAAATTAATAGCATAATTAATCTCGATATATAAAGTAAAACGTGCATTTCTAACTAATTTGTATTTGTCCTTATTATTTATTATATTAATTTTCGTTATTTTTATTCAGTTTTATTATTTTCAGTTTTATAATAGCATGCACGTAACTTGAAATCATCTATTATAAAACTTGTAGACTATATTTATGTGGTGAAATCAATTAAAGAAGCTTAATATACTAATATACACATAACCACCACAACACCATTCAATTATATTGTTATTATTGTAGAAAACACTCTTTCATTTGAACATCAAACTAAATATGTTATGTTATATCTTATATTATACCTTATGTTATACCTTATGTTATACCTTATGTTATACATTATGTTATACCTTATGTAATAACTTATGCTATACCCAGTATACTTCTCAATAAGTCATTATTGACGTGTATAACTAAACAATCGATTAACGACCTGAAGCAAGATGTTCTGTGACTATACATTGTTCTATGATAATATTTAACATTAAGGGGATAGCTAAGGATTATCCTAGGACAATATTTAACATTACGGAGATAGATAATGATTGTCCTAGGATAATTTATTTCATCAGTATAACTGCCCCTGGTATTATAAATCATTATATATGTTCTCAATAGTATAATACAGTTATCCATTATTATCAATCGGAACATAATAAATCGTGACTCACCTCATAATATCAATGTCCTCCTATTACTTCATTTAATAAATTGGATATTATAAATATTATCATTTTAATCATAAATATATATATATATATATATTTATATATATAGGGGCGTCGGAACAGGGGGGGCGGGGGGTATCGGAACCCCCATTCAAAAATATGGGGGGCTAAGTATGTTTTGCCCCTCCCATGAAATGTGTATTAATAAATTTTATATACATTAAATCTAGTATATTGTCTTTGTTAATAAAAATTTTTGCTAAACAATTTCACCAAACATACGTGGGGGGGGGATAAATATTGTTTGCCCCTCCCCCCACCCATGAAATATGATACTATTCATTAGAGAATCTCTGAGAGATACTTATTATCTGGCGATATTAAGAATGAAATTATTCAACTATATAAATCTGAATTATTAAATATTTAATTATAAGATATTAATGGAACTTTCTCAATTCAATATGATGGAATTAAAGATATATCCGGAAGTGTGAAGGACATTGTGGTGGTTCGATATTTGACATAAAAACTAGAAATTAAAGAAATATGAATAGGAATATGCAATATGACTGAGGATACAACTTAGAAAATATTGCAAATTTAATGTTATCTGAACTTTAACATCTAAACTTGCCTATTTCTAAATTAAGAGGACAGTCATATTACGGTGCAGCTAATATGTCTAGTCAATATAATGGTGTAAAGATTATACTAATGAATAAATAGCCATTAACTTTTTATACACAATGTGTAGCTCGTCGCACAAACTTAATAGCATAATCATTAGATAATAATATAAATATAAGAAAAGCCTTAAGAGTGGTTCATGATTTGGGATTATTATATGAACAAACGATCACATTCCGGATTGTATATAATACTAATAATAACAAAGCAAAGCCTTTGAAACCATTATGCCCAACAAGATGGACTGCGAAAATCATATATTAAAACAACATTAGATCAATATATATACCACTATTATACCACTATAGTGGTATAATCGATGCACTGAAATAATATAAAGAATTAGATTATATTACCAAATTAGACCACAAATATATTGCAAATTTATTATTAAAAAATATGAATAAGTCAAATATTTTTTTATGAATATTTTAATTTTGATATTTGAAATCTTGGATATGAAGGTGAAATCTTTCATGATACCAACAAATACTATTGAAGGTATCATTTTTTAAAAATATACTTGAAAGCATATATAATTATAATTATATATAATCATAATAAAAATCAATAATAAATAAACATAAAGGATCAGATAATAGTAAAGATGATTCTAATTAAATTGAATAATGATAGAAATAATTTGCACACATTCATTGAAAATATAGAAACAAATATATTTTATATTTTATATATGGAGTTTTTATATTGATTCAAGGTGAATAACCTACTTTTATAAACATATTATATAATTTTTTTTATAAAATACAAAATAGCGTCTAATAAATGTTTATAATAAAATATTATAATAATTTATTTTTATTTTAAATATATCTAATTTAATTTTCTAAGTATATCTAATTCAGATAATAATAATAAGAAATATAATATAAATTATTATAAATATGTATGAGATGAATAGTAATGAAAGTTCAAAAGACTATGTAAGGTACCTCATCTAGATACAATAATATAACATTGTTAATGTTGTGTTAATATAAGAATGTGATTAGATATGATCAGTTAATATGTTAATATACTATATAATTAATATTTACAGAATATAATATACTGAGTTGTTTGATAACATAATGATGAAAATTAAAACCAAATTTTATACTAAGGAACATTATTTATATATTCTTATAAATTAAAGGAATCATTATTACAAATAATATAATTCATGAAAAAAAGGTTTGTTTTTTTAGATTAATCTTTTTAATCTTATTAATTTTCTACACTAAACATATGTTATTAAAAATGTATGAAGAATTAACGATTGAAAGATCGAATTTACATATGTTCAAATCAATCAATAAGTTCAATACCATCTGATGAGGATAACAATATACATGATGGAACAATCTCCAAAAATTCAAAAAAATATTTTCCGGCATAATAGATTTGATCAAATTTTATTGGTTTGTCCCTCAAGTTCTGTGTTATGTTAGCGTGGATTTAGTAAGCTACGAATAATAAAGACGTTGTTACAATATACTATGCTAGATAGTAGATACAATGCATTATTAATGGCATATGTCAATCAACAAATAATTCACACAATTGAGATGGATATATTTATAAATATAAATCTATATCTATATAATAATAAATTATTTAATATTTATTATTTATTTTCTAATATATTCCTACTTATTGTTATAAAAATTAAATATTATTAATTGCATATTAAAGGGTTAACATAGACTAAAGAGGTATATGATATTAATAAGATATAGTTAGTAATTATATTAGTAATAAATAAGAGGATATATAATATAAAATAGAAATAAATAGCCCCCCCATAAAAAATATCGTTCCGACGCCCCTATATATATATATATTCTCTTTTACCTCAACCCCTGCATCTACCCCTACCCCTCTTTAATGTATTCGCCACCATAACTTCCCTAGTGTATAACAATAAGCACTACTTAAATGGAACACGCTGCAATATTCGTAGGTTATGAAGTATGGAACTGCCATCCTCAAACTGTAGTTACACCAGGTATACTAGCACAATAGTAATGTATACAATATTGTCAATAAGATAAACTCGTTTCATTTATTTCATTATATATGATTATATCTGATGTTTTTTATAATTTTTTTTTATTATTTTACATATATCATACTTTTTTATTGTCGTGTCTATTTGCTTAAATATAAAAACTGAAATACTCAATCAATCAATCAATCAATCAATACTTAGGATATAATAAGATCAATATATATAAAATATATTTATAACTTTTTCATGCAAACGGTATTATAATATGAACATAAAATTTACTTATTCATTAAAAATTAACTTATTCATTAAAAAATTAACTAAGATTAAGATACATATTTATATGAACACATAAATTAAATTAATTGTTTATTTATATAAAATGAAAATTCTAAGAAGTAACCTCAACTAATGTAAACAAAATAAACGAAATTACAGTATACCTAACGATATTTCATTATTACAGTTCGATAATATCATTAAATGTATAAATTTAATGATATGCACAATTTAATTTTTTGATTTTTTTAATATTTATGATAATAATAATTTGTTGGGTAATCAAAATTATCTATTTATATAATCAAATTATAATTCTAAAATTACAACTAATAATATATTTATGTATGATAGTATAATACATGTGATATATACTATATATATATATATATATATATATATATATATATATATATATATATATATATGTGTGTGTATGTATGTGTATATAACATATATGTTATATATACGACTATATTGTGTAGCAAATCCAAGATACACCGGACAACCACATATTTACACTGCCCCAGGGGCCCCCCGATATATTGAACTTATTGTTCGTGTTATTAATACGACAACTAACATGTCACGTATACATGTCACATGATGTGGCGGATAACTGGATATACCGTACCTCTTATGACTATAATGAATATATACGAATTACATTTGTTATTTGCAACGATACATT
The DNA here is from genome assembly GCA_964019155.1 of Osedax fenrisi. Taxonomy (NCBI): domain Eukaryota; kingdom Metazoa; phylum Annelida; class Polychaeta; order Sabellida; family Siboglinidae; genus Osedax; species Osedax fenrisi. The sequence continues at coordinate 52,714,295 of OZ025243.1, forward strand.
GAACTTGTTATCAAAGGTAATACCTAGTGTAGTCACTGATTCGGAAATAGGAAGGGAGCGTAAAAAAGGATGGGATATAGTTAAAGGGGAAGAGGATCTAGATAAAATAATGGTATTAGTTTTAGCCATATTTAATGATAATGAGTTAGTGGAGAACCATGTAATTAATTCAGTAATGCAGTTATAAATAGTTAATTGAATAGATTCAGTGTTACATGATGGTGGGAAGGACGTATAAATTTGCAAATCATCTGCATAAAGATGATAATGTAGATGAGGATATTTAAGAAATATTGATCTAATAGGTAATATATAGATTGTGAATAAAATGGGCCCGAGTACGGAGCCTTGCGGAACACCGTATGAGTTAGTAAATGGTTGTGATAAAGAAGAATTAATTTTAACAGAAGAAGTTCTATTTGAGACAAAGGACATGAACCAGTTGAGTACTTGACCATTAATTCCTATCTCACGCAGGCGATACGAAAGAATAATAAGATTAAGAGAGTCAAAAGCGCACGATAAATCTAGTAGAATAAGATAACATGGGCATTTGGTGTCAAGAGATAAAAGAATGTCACTGAAAATAAGGTTGAGGGCAGTTTCTGTGCTGCGGTGTGGGAGATAAGCACTTTGAAAACAATCAGCAATATTGTTTGTAGTTATATAATGTATTAACTGGGTTGAAACAACTCGTTCTAAAGTCTTTGATATTGACGAGAGTTGGGATATTGGTCTATAGTTAGTCAAATTTGAGTGATCTAAAGTCGGTTTTTTAAGTAGTGGGGTAATATACGAGTGTTTCATCGATTGTGGAACAGTAGAAGTAATAAGAGATACATTGATAATATTAGTAATCAAACCAATTATATAGGGAGAAATGGAACGAAGTAAGACCAATGGAACAGGATCTAAAGGGGAGTGAGATTTGAGGGAAGTCACTAATGAAAGAACAAATGCCTGAGATGGAAGGGTAAAACAAGACCAATGATTTGAAGAGGTAATGAAAGTAACATCAAATAGTGCAACATCAAATCTTGGGAGAGAATCGATAACATTAGATATCTTTCGTTGAAAGAAATTGGAAAAAGCAGTGCACAGATAAAAAAATAATATATAGCATATAATCAATATAACGTATACACATATAATCAATATAACTTAAATTTATATAATTTATTGAGCTGTTATGGTATCTTGGTCGTACATTCGCTATGAACAATGGTCACTAGGCTGCCGTTAATCACTTATCGGACTATATCTCCTATATCTCGGACTTCCTTCAGAATATGTCATTGAACTCCGAAAATAGCATAGAATACAATTAAATAACATATATATAAATATATAATGTAGTATGTTGTTATTGTTGTGTTATTGCATATATATATATATATATATATATATATAAATATATATTCATATATATATGTTCATATTATGGTAAACAAATAACTTGATAACTAAGCGATATCCACATATATAGTAGGTTTTAAAAACAACAATTTTGATAAATAAATTAGAAAATATTATTTATGAACTATTTAAATTAATGAAAAAATGTGGAGCTCGCTTGAAAACAACTTCCGGTGGCCGTATAGCATACGCCATGTACTGTATAGTTTATAGTATATGCTACTATAGTATACACCTTGTATACTGTACGGTGTATACAGTATATAGTGTATGATACTTTACTGTACAGTGTACGGCGTATACTATAGTATATATATACATTATAGTATGTAATATTGTATACTATTGATAAATGATTTCACACGTGATGTCACGTGACGTGTATCTCATCACGTGTGACTCATCACGTGTTACTCATCACTGATCTAAGCCATATATTACAAGAGATAATTATATCAAACAATGGTTATTAATATACATTTTCGGTTATTCTAATTTTGTATACATAGTTTTCATATATAGTGTATAGATCTATAAATCTATAGAATCGATTCTATATATAGATTAATGAATCAATTATAGTTGACAAATAATAGCTCAATTTTAACGTATACTTTTATATATTATAATATGATGAGTATATATAAATATATATATATATATATACATATATTTATACAACATTGTTTTGTACATTGGTATTGATTTGAAGATATTACACTTTCAGGAATATTGTGATATTTCTAATAGGTTCATGTTTGATTTTGAACATTAATTTGTTAAAAGCAATTTAATGTTTCAGCTGATATATATCGTATAATTAAATGATGTTATTTAAAATAACGTATATTTATCAATATTGTAAACATATTAATATACATTATTACATTTTAATTATTTATATTAACATTTATTACTCTGAAAATCTAACTTATCTAGAATATTTTATTTGTGAAGTTCTCGTATAAACAAATATATTTATTTATTAACTTATCCATTATTTCGTGCACTATCAAATAATAAATCTGATTTATGTATTTATTTATAAACTAAATGTGTGTATATCCTATAGGATATATGTATTATATGAGTATCAACTAAACCTGAAACAAACTAGAAAAAAAACTAACAAAATAATTGTTAAACGGACATTTAAAAAGCTGACTAATATAATAAATTACACGAAATTAAATTACATTTGCGAGTCCAATGCTCCTAATGAATTTAATACAAATATTTAGTTTTATTAATATATCTTTTTTTTTAATTATATCTTAATAATATCGATATATATATATACATATTATTGTATATATATATATATATTTTTGTATTATAATAATGTTTTATAACACTAATTTATACAATTAAGAATATTAAGACAAATTGAACAAATTATGCAAATTCAAATTTTACATAATAAAAAAAGATGACTTATTTTGTAGTATTAAAGAATAATCGATATTGGAAATCAGCTTTCATTACCTAAATTGTAAGTAATTATATTTATTCATAAACTATATTATTCTTTAGCCAGAAAATAATGTATTATACCATTTCATATGTTACATATAACTTTATTTAAGTATGAATAATACATGTATGTTTATTCACTTTAAATATTATATTATATATTATATATATATATATATATTCACTTACTATAGTTCTAGCTATATACATATACTTACACGATTACTTTGATATGATTAACTACATGTATACACTTAACGGAAAGTAGCGAAATCGCTGCTATTCGTAACTAATAACTAAATAGTCATTGATATCGGCAATTAAAATAAAAACATATTCGTATAGATATGATCAATGAGTAATCAGGTACACACCTAGGTACGTGAATCTGACAAGGTATACATATACACCTGTATACATATGTATACGGTTTAAGTACACCTAACCGGATATTCCTCGAGGAGTGAACAACATATAGGGTATAGACGAGTGGGTAAAAACCCGTTCGCAATTCTCTACACTAACACCCTATAGATAATTAGTAACCGTATTTGTAACGGTTAATTATACGGTATCATTTATACCTGTATCGCTCTCACACGTGCGCGATTGTATTCGTGCACGTGCGTTTGTATGCGCGTGTGTGTGCGCGTGTGTGTGCGCGTGTGTGTGCGCGTGTGTGTGCGCGTGTGTGTGCGCGTGTGTGTGCGCGTGTGTGTGTGCGTGTGTGTGCGCGTGTGTGTGCGCGTGTGTGTGGCATACGTAGGTGTAGGAGTGCGGCGCATGTGCGCATGTGTGATATACACTCCTCGTAAACACCTCGAGTACCTCGCACGAGATCGCATCGCCACCCCAATTAAATATAGATTAGTTGACTTTTTACTTTGATCGAATTCTCCGCATACAAAGTGCTTATGTCGTCCACTAGATGGCGTACACTATATGAACTCTTAACATTCATGTTTAATTGATAATGTTACTAATCGCTATATCTATAGGTATGTAAGTGAATGCGTTGATTCATAATCAAATTAGTTATATTATCAATTTGTATAACTTGTAGATGTTTTAAATAGATAACTATAACATAAAAATAAGATATATATATATATATATATAAAATAATATTTAAGATATTTAAATTCAGAAAATTATATCAATCATTCTAGTAATAATAATTGTTTGATTGACATAAATGTGACATCACAATATTGTATCACATGATTACCACTCGTATCCCTCCACGTCCCCATACTTACCTTTGATGGTACCTATTGTATCTTTACTGATATGTAATAATGCATTGTAATACTGAAGATATAATAGTATCTATACAGATTATTTCAACGTACGTGTATAAACGTTAATTCACTTTGATTGTTAACTATATTATTTTTTGATGCAAAAAAATCAATTTAATTTGTATAAAAAATTATTTTTCTAGATTAATCCAAACATATTTTATATATTTTAATTGTTAATCTGTATAGATTAGAAATCAGTTTTACGGAGGAAATCATGTAAGGCCTGATATTTAGATTTGATAATTAGTATTAATTATTTAACCTCTACTTTGACCTAGATATGATCGTATAACTACGTTTGTATCTTACCAGGAACATTGAACATCATCTGCACTACATCAGGACGGTTTACTTATACATTTATATTTGTATCAATATCATACAATAATGTCTGGATTCTCTACGCGGAAGCTTTAAGGATATATTTAGTATTTAATGACATATATCTGATAATTATTATTTAATAAAAACATTAGTGAGAAGATGGTATTACGATCAATTTAATGTTTTTTTCCAATATTTTTTTCCATTCGCGCTATTATAGCATATATGCTATATAGGTATACCTATAAGTGTAATTTAGCAATTCATAACGTACATTTTAAAATTAATTTAGCTACTATTTATATGATACTATACTTAACATCTCTCTAATATCCTTACATAACTGTATCGTCATATTCTCTTAAGTTTATAGAAATAAGCGTACTTCGTTAAAGAGCTCAAACATGATAGCCGTAACATTAACTTTCGAAAACAAATATAAATATATATTGTATACAAAGGATACTCGAATATTTAGCAGGTTTTGAAATCCATATAATAATAAGTTTTTTAATTCCGCAACTTTTATATAACAATTTAAATTTTAAAATGGTTTATTGAACACAAAATAACATGGTGGTTATGGGCGTATTGAACTTAAGGGCCCTTAAGTTTATCGAATACAAAAATCTTTTATGAGGAAATCGGTGTATTAAAAAAGGTTATCATATATTAAATAGGTTAGTATATATTACAACTATTTTAGTATATATGTTACAAATATCTATTTAAAAATATAATTATAAAACGTAGGACACTCGTTCTCTCAATAAAGTACCACGGCCCATTTAATATTCATGGACCGAAGTTTAGAAAGTTACGTTATAGATACTCATAATACATTAAACAAATATGATACCTACCACGAATTAAATTGATTATCGATATATTTAATACTTTAATTCCTGTTAAACTTCTTAATTATTTAATTGTATTAATAATTTAAGTATTGATCTTGAATACAATTATATTCGGAATACATATGTATTATTTATCTTAATTTTTATTGGATTTCTTTCATCTAATATATATATATATTTAAAAACTTTATTAATTTTTTCTATGATTAAATTTAAATTAATTGATTATATGTTATCAGTTATAAATTATCTATCCGCATTTATATTTATTATTTTAGATATCGCATATTTGAGATATTTCGTAATTGTATATGCGATGTATTATATAATAGAATCGAAATCGAATTATTTATAAATGTGACTAAGACAATCACATTCCATGGTTCTATTTATAGATACATTTGACCCATATGTCACGTGTGAGATGTGCACACATGACTACGAAGATTAAATATCGTTGATACATACGTTATAACACGGTACTTTCAAACAAATATCAATGTATTAATTATTATTAAAATTTATAATTTCACTGCAAGTTACGAGCTATACAAAAAATCCAACAGGTTAGTAATGTATTAACGTATACATTGATATATATATATATATATATATATATATATATATATATATATATATATACATATATATATATATATATATATATATATTACGTAATATAGAGTTAGAAAACTAATTGGGCGGTGTTAAACTACAAAGTTAATACATCGATATATAAACCAGGAGCCGCGGGTTATATTTAGAACACTCACGTGATTAGTAGTGACGCATTGTCTTTGCCGGTACCCGTAGCTACGCAGGCTGTTAGGTAGTTCGCTACTTATAAGGTACCCATAGGAAGTTAGTGAGCTAATTTATCAAATATCGACAAATATGGTTCGTTTTTTAGAACACTCGCCTCAGAAGAACACACACGTTCGCAATTAATGAATTGTTACATAGTGTAGGTGGTAGACACGTCTTACACGTATCAATAATAGTACCCCACGCACGGTAATTAATTGTTTACATAGTGTCTAGTGTATTTTTAGATTCTGTTAATTATTAAATCAGTCCTTAGAACATTAAAACAAGTGTAATGGTATAATAAATTATGTACACACACATATATATATATATATATATATATATATATATATATATATATATATATATATATATAGAAAGAGAGAGAGAGAGAAATAGAGATAACATATCTTACTTAAATTTATATAAAAATAATTAACTTTTATCAAATATAAAATAAAAATAATATTAGTATTATTTAGTTTATAAGTTAATTGTTAACGTAAATTATATATATATATATATATATATATATATATATATTAGATATATATTTAATTTAATTTAATTTAATTTAACCTATTTGAATGACTATTTGTGCCATAGAAATCTAACGTCAAAAGTAAAAATAAATTGTATAACGCAAAAAATAAAAAATAAAATAAATAAATACAAAAAAACTAATAATTACTAACTATATATATTTTTTTTGGTGGAGTCCTCTCATCCCATCCTGAAAATTAGGTGAAGTTTTCACTTATAACCATATGACTTTAATGTCCATTCGAAGCCATATTATATATATATATATATATATATATATAATATGGCTTCGAATGGACATTAAAGTCATATGGTTATAAGTGAAAACTTCACCTAATTATTATATATATATATATATATATATGTATGTAGAGTCACTTATAACCAATTGATATTGTATATATAGCCCACAAAAACTTAGATTAATAAGGTATTCTAAGTAACTATTATAAGAAGGTAAGTGATTGAGAGAGCTAATCGTATCCGAGAAATGAATTGAAGACATATTCACATAGTATACAAAGTATAAATCATTAACAAATATAGTTATTTTTCTATGACAAATTTATATCCGAGTTATAATTATAATTACATTTTATTATATTATCACTGATTAGCAATTTATATTTTTTTTAAACTTCCAAAATAAATACAAATTAGTTGTATATATACGTATAATGTACAATAATATATATTATTGTATGCCTATCTTGATTGTATGACATATATTTTTAATATGAATATTATGAATACATTTTAATATATTTAAAATTAAATATTTGTGTACAAAATTAATAAGAGTTAAAGTTTAATACATATTAAATATTAATATCAGCATTGCATATTTACTTAAATATAAATATAACTATAAAAAACATAAACGTATAATTTCAAATTATATTTGAAATAATATAAAATTATTACTTATAGATTATACAAAATGAGTAATATATGTTGCACAATAAATATGTTTATCACATATGTAGGTTAGATGTTTCGAACCAGTTTAGTAAGTTCCTGTAATACACAGGTATTGCAACTGCTGTTACATTAAGCCTGTATGCATATATCAGGATAGTATATAATATAGAATACAATATATATATGAACAAATACACATTTAGATATATTTGTTTTTAATATTTTAATTTAGTTATTTAATAGTTATTTTATACACACCTAAATTATATATTATACTTACCTGATATTTCATTTCGCGATGACGTAACCAGGAATATAGGATTCAAAAGTAATCTGAGAAAAAAGTTGATCGTATAATTAAACAAATTTCATAAAATAAAAATTAAAAAATACATTATGATAAAATAATCTCGGTATTAACAATAACATTATCGACGAGGGAAACCCTCTAGAATATTGGTATGAGTCATCGTGGTACATAAATAATAAGGGTTATACGTGTACATTATCGGTAGAGCGACAACGGCAGAATCATCTATAGAATATAGACTCTATTCTAACTATTGTTAGTTAGAGGAGTATCTGATTGCTAATACTTTAAATTAATAGAAAACAAAATAAACACATTCTCATCGAATACGCTTTTCAATTTTGACCATATTAATTAACCGTTAGTAATTGAAATTACTATGTAATAACTACCTTCTTGACTACTCAGGTTAACGATTAGTATATTATAGTGACTAATTACAAACGAACCAACACATTATATATAATGATTATATTGTTATATTATATTATTGAATTATACTGCTCTATTTTCATATAGTTGACGTCGCCATCTTATACAAGAAGTGATTCATCTAAATATGAAGTATACGGTATACGGTATACGGTATACAATATGAAGTATATAGTAATATACCAGATATACCATATTAGAGATACTAGTGAAGTGTTTTATACTCGTGTAGAATTCTATACATATAACAATTGTGATATACATCATTATAGTAGTTTTAACACTATTTATATTAGAGAAACACTTCATCCGAATGTATTCCTAAATTATTCGTAATACTGTCGGGATGAAAAGTTAAATGTTAAATGTTATAACGTTAGCTGATAGAGTTAAGAATGTGACTTAACTTTGTAATCGAGTTATTTCAATATATGTACATATATTCTTGAGTTATAATGATCTAGTTAAGTTTAATGTAAAGTATATATACTATATAACTATAGTTACTTTGTGATATTTTACTTCAGGCCATATCAGTGGGTAACTTAAATACGTTACAATGTTTACAGTCTACTAACAATCTAGATACTGACTAATATTTGTTGAAATAGTAAGATATAATTAGGTATTAAGGACTAATTCATTGCTCTATACATAGTGTAGTAGTGTTCGTATTCCGAATTAATGAAACTATGTAATAATTATTCGGTATCATGGTTATACCAAGTATTATGATGTTATAAAAATAATAAATATATAAAATAAAGTAATTTATAATATAAAAAGTGATGATATTTTATAAAGTATGATAGTATCAGTTTTATAGACATTTAGATAAAATGAATCACTAGATAATCAACTTCTTAGTTATGTGATATTATGTTGATTAGTATCGTTGGTAAATAATATTTACTAATATATATATATATATATATATATATATATATATATATATATATATATATATACCTTGTTGGTAAATAATATTTACTAATATATATATATATATATATATATATATATATATATATATATATACCTTACCAGGTCGAGCGTGTCTTCCATTCATCTCTATTATATATCAAGTTGGTTAGTTCTTACACTTCGCATTCAATATTCTACCATTTTATCTTTGAATGTCTTAGCCTATTCCATATGAGCGCCGACCATGTTTGGAAGTACACAGTAGCACATCACTAACTAGATCATGTTTGCTTCTCCAGCAGTGTCCTTTGAATCGCATTATTTGTTCACGATTTTAATTCAATTATTATTCTTGAAATAGTGTTATAAAGATATTTATCGTAATATGCTCTCTCAGATAGGTTCATGTCTCATTGTAACATTCGCATGTAAGCACCATCGATCTTCTTCTTCTTCTTCTTCTTCGATGTTTATGTTAATATCCAGGTAATTGATCCATATACCAGAACTGACTCAACTGTTGCTCTGAAGAAGTTTCTCTTCAAGTTTTTTGAGAGTCTAGATTTCCATATATGAGTTATTTGTTTTAATGCAGATCAAGCTTTTCCAATTATTACATTCATATCGTGTTCTGTACATGCTATATAACTGTTAAGATATTTAAAATTATTAACTTGCTTGATACTTTAATATTCTGGCTACTCATTATATCTCTTATAGGATGATTTTTAATGAAAAGTAATATGTCAGGTAGGTTCATCGATTTTACTCCTTCGATTATACACCGTACAGTTATTATTTGACCGGTTATGGATTTGTTAGTTCTGAAACCATTTTATTTTTTTCTAAGAATAGGATATATTTCCTTTCTTATTCAATTTATTATCAATAAAATGTAGATCTTCGCGGCAATTGGTTTAAGTGTTATCCTTCTGTAGTTATTAGTATTACAATACCATGGTTAAATTTCCTTTTTAAACAGTAGTAAACATATTTCGTTCCGGTTCTATTTATAGGATCCTGATTAAATAATCTATTGCAGAAGTGTAATAGTATGTATTGAAATGCTTATAGCTTCTATACTTCTACTGATATTTCATCTAAACCTACATATTTAGCATTTTTAATAATTCTCACATCCTAATAGATGTCATCATAAGTAAACAGTCCTTTATTGATGTTTAATTCACAGTGTACGATTTTTGAGATTTCTTCATTATCCGTAATTATTGGCCATATACCCAGTAATTCTAGGTAATGTTTCGGCTATAGTTACACCCGTTCTTCATTATTTTTTGACTTGATATTTTATCTGAATGAGTTATTTTTCCATTTACCTCGTTTACTATTATCTATGCTATTACTGAATTTTGGTTTCTTAAAGTAAATCTTATTTTATCTATCTTTTTATGGATGTATTCAGAGTGTTATTTTTCATAAGAAAGCTCAAGTTATTATTGTGCTCTCTTGGATTTCTTGTGCATTCATTTGTTGTGTGTGAATATCTTTATCGGGCGGTATCTTATAGTTTATTACGATTGTTGCATATATCTATAGTATCTATGGTATTATTTTCTTGAGCTTTGGTTTAATTGGTATTATATTAGTAGCTTTTCCTTTCATTCAGTTTCGTAATATGTTTACGATGTATTTGAAGTTAGTGTAGAATAATTATTCTGAAATACTTTAAATCTATTTTTTACATTTATAATTTATGAATTTTGTATTTCGGGTTTATTCTTCAGGCTGCTACAGTCATAAGGTTTGTTAATTGTCTTCTTTTTATTTGCCGAGATGGTTAGCTAATAAGACTAGTCTTATTTGAGCTGAATAAATTCGGTGGTCAGAGAGGAACACTTATAATATCATTATATGATCTATAGTTATTTGTATTATATTTACACATTTGTTAATAACTTGATAACTTAGTCGATTTTTTAAATGCTAGAGTTTGATAACCATGTCTGAGCTAGTATTTTCTGGAAATGTGTATTTAGACATTAAAGTTTATTCTCGATAAGAAGATTATTAAGCATGTCTCCGTTTCTATTACTGTTTTTATTATATGATAATTTAAAACTATCGTTTTGTCCTGGGTGGGCATTAAAATCACCCACACTTAGCAGGAGGTTATGATTCAGTACTTGTCTAATCAATGAGGACAGGTCTGAATAATATGTCTCGTCATCAGTTTCATGGCTCATATTTATCATAAATATATATATATATATATATATATATATATTTATTTATTTAATCTCATATATATATATATATATATATATATATTGAATACAATACAAAGGGCGGATACAAATGGACCCCTCAAGAAGTCATAGAATTGTACATGTTATAAATAACTGTGAAGGGCCCCGGACAATACAATACAAATAGTAACATGTTTTTATTGGGTTTTGATTTATCGTTTATTAAGTTCTTGATAAACACAAGAGAAAAACAAGAACTGCCTGGAGTCAACAAATATATATATATATATATATATATATATATATATATATATAGTTTATACATCGTATAAATATATATATATGTCATTGAATATAATATTTATTTTAAAATAGTAGAAATATATAATAGTAAATTGTAAATATAATATATATATATATATATATATATATATATGTATTCAGAAAATAATAGAACAACTGATAGATTGTAGAGGAACCTCATGTCAATTGGTAAATTAGTTTAATTTTCGAATTATTAATCGATTGTATACGACAAGTGATTAATGACAATTATATAATTAATCGTGCAGAGTATATACTGCGTATACTATATATATAGTGAATACTCTGTATATTAAGGGGTGAATAGTACTCACTGAGTACCCTTCGTTTTATCCTCAAATAAATATGTTTACATTTTATTTATTTCTGAAATATTTTTAATTGATTAATTGATTATCTGTAGTGAAAAGTTATTGTCACTGGTGTAGAGGTTATATAAATATAAATTGTTGATACACATCATTATATAAACATGTATAATTATGTTTTATATATCCTATATTTAAAAATATTATATAAAATATTTATTAATTAAATATTTCTACTGAATAGTTATTGACACTGAAGATATTCTATGATGAAGATGAAGATGTTCGAAGACATGTAGATATTCTATAAATATATAAATTTAGATAAAAATCATTATATCAATATGTAAAATTATGTATTTATACTATTTTTCAAAATATTATTTAAAATATTAAAATTTATAATAAAATAGTACATTCATTAAGAATATAATAAAATTGTGAATACGTTATCTAGCTAAACAAAATATTAAAATTTAGAATTATTTTATCAATTCATATATTGATCTAAATCAAGTTAGTGATGATATAGAAGAGCATTGCTGAGATATCAAAGAACTTGAAAAATCGCATATAACTATGTATTAAAAATATTATTATCTTAATACAATGTTCTTATTATTATTATAAAATCATACAATAATATCACAATAATATATTAATAGGATATAGTATATGACTAGCATTAAAATAATATTAATTTTTATCTAAATCCGCAATAGTTATAATTGAAGATTAATAGATTTATATTTAAATAAATATGTATCTAGATTATTTGTCAACAACATTTATATATAAAAATAAAATATATAATATGTAAAAATTCAAAAATTTAAAATAATTTAATTTATAAAAATATAACTTACGACTGGGGGATACCTCCTTAACAATTTCCATTTATAAACACATATTATTTTATATCTAAAAGGTATCCCACTACCAGTATTTACGGAAATATTGTCCGTAAAGTTTACTAGAAAGTGATTTTCTAGTAAGTTGTAGTGGGATATCCCCTTTAAAGTTACTATATTTCGAAAAGTAAGAGGTATCCCACTACAAGTATAGTTAACTTGCTAAATAATCACTTTCTATCAAACATTTCCCGACATTATTTACGGAAATACTGGTAGTGGGATTAAAATACCTTAATACATACTTTAAAGTTTATAATAGATTATTATTATTAATAGGTGTTATAAATTATCATTTATACTTAATAATATAGATAATTTTGTATATTTATTGAATATAATTATATTATTATTTATCCATCATTTCATGCAAACCTGATACCTAAATTATCTATATTAAGTATAAAATATATTTTATAATACCTATTAATAACAATACACATCCATTATACTACATTCAACATATTTCATTTATCTTTGATAGATATTTTCTCAGTGAATTGTATTCACTATTTTACTTTACTAAAAAGTTGGGAACTGTTTTATTCCTCTATATAAATTATTGAAACTTATAATATAAATTCATAGAAATACAATTTATTAATTAAATGTTATATAAATTTATTCACTTCTAAAACAATTAAAGTATAAATTACTATTATATACAATATAAGATATAACTTATACATAACAAATTGTAGTCGTGTAGTATGACATATTATTATTATACATGTGAATAATGTATGTAAAATATTTAAAATACTTAAAGTTAGAGGTTTTAAAAAATGCTGGTTTTTTATATCAATTAATATGCAAGCAAAGTTTCCCCCTTAATATCAATAATGATCATTGTTATTAATTTATGATATATATATATATATTCAATGTTTGCATTTATTTATTAAATATACAACATCAAGTAGAGAAATAATATAGGTATATATAAATTTGATAAATGTAAATAAATTTGATAATTGATGTTTAATTTATAATAATCAGACTACCACTCATAATAGTTTAATGGTAGAGGGTTAGTGGGTATAATAAGGTTATGCGATAGTTAATTATTGTATCATTAAAAAACTGTTGTATATGTGGGTATTGAGATATTAGAAATGTGTTATATATATATTATATTATATTATATTTCCTATATATATATATATATATATATATATATTATAATATTCTAATTTTATATATATATATATATATATATGTTTTACAAATATGATCAACAGTGTTTTATTTAAATAGGAATAGAAGAGTACACGTCGGCAGATTAATACATGTAAGTGATCACGTGATATAGATATAATAAAGTAATGTTCATGATGTGATTTTCCTAACGTAATGTTCTTAAATATATAAGTATAAATAGGAATAAACTCAATTATAAGTTAAAGAAGTTAAAGTAAAATATTAAATTCAGATTTATGAATGTGTTAAAGAAGATATTTTAGACACCTAAAGAAATAATAAATATCTAGAGGAATAGCTTGAATAAGGATATCGAAATCAGCAATGGCATAGAGAGCAATGCCATAGACTCTGAAAATCGAAAATGCATTGAATCTTGAAAATCACTATCGAACATCATTATTATATGTAAGCGAATGCTGGACAATAGATTCTAACTTGAGAAGATAATGGATGGCTGTCATACTCGGTAACTCATATTAGCAACGAATACCTCTTAGGAAAGGAAATGAAGTACTTCATTAACGTTAATCAAAAACAGGATTATAAAAATATTTGCTAAAACTTACTGATATAATCACTAAGGAAAGAATGCGCCTGATCGGTCACTACGATGAAACTAAACTGGTGTTATGGACGCCTTAGAGAGGGAAATAAATCGAATTAGACAGTCATTCACTAACATCGATACTAGTAGGAAAGATTGGGACCCGGATGATGTTGTAGACATACGAAGTGCGATGATGGAAGGTTACAGATGACCAATTATCTCAAGTATACTTATATGTAAGAAATAAAGTTAATGTTTTAAATAACGTATTAGAATTTACAAATAAACTACTTAACATTAAAATAGTCATATATATATATATATTGTATATAACATTACCCATTCATAAGTATAGGTCATGTATATCATCTTAGGCTGACATCAATATATAATATAGTATTACCATATTTTATATATTTCAAGATAATAGAGAATATAGAACATCTACGTGTTTTAGGTAGGCATATATATTGTTAACATGAAACATACATTACAACAAGAATTCATTTTATGTATATGCATGTTCTGAACTGTGTTCAGTAATGTAATATAACTTAGTGAAAGTCAAACACCTGACATAATAATAATAATTAGTATAACAGTATAACTTTCAATATATATCGAATTAAAAAAAATATAAAAATATAAATATATAGATGTAATATTTCAATCACGTTAAATAGATATATCATAAAGTATAATATTATTAACAATATATTAAATTATATATTAGTTAACAATATTGAAATTAACATATGTATATTGTTAATAATATTATACTTTATGATATATATATTTACCCTGATTGAAATAGGCAAGTTAAGATGTTAAAGTTCAGATAACATTAAATGTGCTATATTAAGTTGTATCCTCAGTCATATTGCCTATTAATATGCATATATCTTTAATTTTTAGATTTTATGTCAAATATCTAACCACCAAAATGTCCTGCTCATTTCCGGATATATCTATATATATATATATATTTACATCTATATATTTATATTTTTATATTTTGTCATTCGATATATATATATATTTAAATATAAATACAATTCTATTAAATATATAATTTTAAATACAGAATTTAATGTTATTAGAATATGTAATACATGACGTATAGAATTTATTATATATATGTAAATTAATTAAAATTAATAACAATAACATAGTTTATATATATATACTGATAAAGATTGGTTTATAAAATTAAATTACCTTAGAGTTTTTACAATTAAAGGACATCGTATCCCCAGTTTCATTAGGCTATTGTTATTACAACCCAGTGAAATCGTCGTAATGAATTTAATATTTAGTCAGAGATCAGAAAATAAATATAATATAATACCGTAAAATATAGAATATACAGTATACTGTAGTGTATATAATATATAGTAATCAATAAATACTATTAAATCCAAAGTAATAAAGGTAACCTCAATTAAGTCTAAGCCCCAATATATTAACGAACTAACCACAATTGCTATACTGAACATATCTACAGAAAATAAAAATACTGAATACATTAAAAACTTACTCACATACATGAATATTGACTATAATTTGATGGAAACCATTAGATTTACTACTAAAATATCATATATTACATTTACTTCTTCATTCATAATAGATATAT
Source organism: Osedax fenrisi (assembly GCA_964019155.1). Classification (NCBI taxonomy): domain Eukaryota; kingdom Metazoa; phylum Annelida; class Polychaeta; order Sabellida; family Siboglinidae; genus Osedax; species Osedax fenrisi. The sequence goes on from OZ025243.1 coordinate 52,730,745, forward strand.
TCCTAAATTATATACACACATTTAAAGAATCAAAATAATCAGAAGTATTTGCCTATATACCCACGTCTATCGAACAATTTAAACTTGGTAAAATTCTTTTCCATGCAAATAAAATCAATCTTATTGAAAACTATAAGGTATACCTTGTAGTATACTAGAGATTACACTAGATTACATAAATATGAACTCACTAATATTACTTGTAATAATAAAATTAACTGGAAAGACGAAGAATATATTATTACAACTGAAGACTTAGATATATATATATATATATATATATATATATATATATATATATATACTGATTCTTATAACAAATACATTGCATCATTTAAATCTACTGATAAACAACCACAATAACTGATGCAATATCAAGTTGATCATGTTTTATTTAGACTAGCTCAATGTGGGTTAAACGTTAACAAATCAAAATGCGCTACATTGAATATAATTATTAACCCAAAGAAAAAACAATGGATATGTAAACCATATAGTTTTATCTATTGATAATTCTACAATTAAAGCGCTAAATATAGAAGACACTTATAGATATCTTGGCATCAACAATGGCGCTTTGGATAATACAAATAATTCAATTAATGATGACCTCACATCGAAACTCTTGGCAATATCTAAATCTACTCTAAAACCCCAACAAAAATTGTTTATGCTCAAAAATCATCTAATTCCAAGTATGCTTCATACCTTGACTTTCTCTAACGTCTATTTAAAGTCATTAAAAACGATGGACAGAAGTATTCGGGCGTTCGTCAGACGTTGGCTTCGACTACCTTCAGATACTTCACTCGGTGTATTCTACGCACCTAGTAGTGTCGGTGGGATAGCTATTACTCGTCTTTTTCTGGCAATACCGGTGCAGCGGCTAAAAGGGATTTCATCCATTAGAAGAATTATGACACTATTATTCAAACTCTTCCCGATAGTGTTATTCTAAAATGGTCTACACCTCGAGTATACGATGAATACACGTTTATTGATAACACCTCCATAACTAAATATCATTCAATATATTTATTTAATTCTGTCGATGGCAAGGGTTTAGAATTAGGCACGCATAGTCCTTTTATTAATAATTGGATAACTTCTCCTATAAAGATGTTTTCTGGTCGCGATTTTGTAGATATGGTAAAGTTAAAGCACGGTCTACTATATACACATTACAGATGTAAACGTATGTTTCCAAGTTTAAATACAAACTGTTTAAGGCGAGGGTGTAATTATAAATATGACTGCCTAAATCATATTATGCAGACCTGTAGATTTAATTATAATAACATTATTCACAGGCATAATTATGTTAACGCTCTTTTAATCACTCTACTTAATAAGTACACATTTACAACTATACTGGAACCACACATACGAACACAACTTGGCTTACACAAACCTGACTTACTGGCTTACCGAAATTACATTGTTTATATTATAGATACGCAAATCTCAACTGATACAATAGATACCGATACTAATTACCGACACAAAACTGACTACTATAACAAACCTGAAATACTCTCCTACGCAAAACAACTTACTGGTGCAAAGCAGGCTAAACTAAGTGCATCTTGTTGGAACTGGCGTGGTATACCCTCATCCCTAACGTCTAAAGACCTATATTCGTTAGGCCTGAGGAAGCATGATATTACGCTACTCAGTATTCATGTCATGGCAGGCAGTCTAAATATTTATCGCAAATATTGCTGCAATGGATTATTGTAAAATCCTTAATTACCTGGCCTCTCCCTTGCCTACTTCGTCATATTTTTATTAATATGTTTTCGCTAATAAATGGGATAATTGGCTCTGGTTATTAACTAACCATTGTCCGAAAAAAAAAATATATATATATATATATATACTGATTCTTATAACAAATACATTGCATCATTTAAATCTACTGATAAACAACCACAATAACTGTATAATATTCAACCAATAAATAACATTAAATTAACATATTTACTTTTAATTAACACACGTTCTTTTACTAAAAATCACATTTTAATTTTGACATGATAGATACTATTACAACATATGTTATGTTATTACTGAAACCTGAACTAAATCAACTAGTAATCCTCCAATCCACTATGACTACAGTTTTCATCATTGTCCACTTGTAGATAATATAATGGGTGATGGTATTAGAATATTGATTAGAAAATGCTATCAAACTATAGTTGTATACAATGATAAAATCGATTAACTTCACTGATTCTTAATGCATTAAAGTTTAGATTATATCTACCTCCATAGCTGTTACTATATTTGTTATATACCTGCCTCCACATTTTGGTTTAAGTAATTTTCTATCAGATTACTATACATACTTTACTAATAATATAATTGATGGAAATACTATTATTCTAGGTGATTTTAATATAAAAATGAACTTAAATATCTACGAATCTATAGAATTCAAGAAAATTATAAATTCCTTAAACCAGGAACAAAACATTACATTCCCAACTCATTTACTCGGAAATATACTGGATATCACAATTACGATACAAGACTCCACCATTTTGCTAACTTACATACCATCAACAATACTATACCCGACCATTATACAATTAAAGCTAACATAAATATATACTGATAAAATTACAATTAAATATAGACCATTTTGTCTATTAAATTAAAATACATTCAAATATAATTTCGCAAATACTTATAAAATCCAAGATATAATAAACTTTAATAAAACATTAAATTCATTAATTAATCTACATGCATCAATAAAATACAAGATAATTACAAATAGAACTAAAACACGATGGTATAATAAATCTTTAAATAAACTTAAAAATAATCTCAGGTAAAAAGACTTTATAAATTCAATTATAATGCAGTAAACTTAAATATATTTACTACAGCTAGAGCTAATTATCGTCATGAATTACTCATATTTAAAAATATATATTATAATAATAAATTACTTACATTTACTAATAACCCAATGAAAACTTTTCAAATTGCATATACGTTATTATACAAAAATACTAACACACATTTTAATAATATACCATTTACTCCTGAAGATTTTTCTAATTATTTTACATCTAAAAGAGTTAACATTAGATCAAAAGTAGAACTTAGAATTACGAAATTATCCAACAAAAACCCATATGCACATGATCAACCACTCACCAACTGTACCATCCTATCTAATGTTATGACCGTGATATTTCTACATTCATTAAACAAACTAGTTCATCTTCAATACTTGATTCCATCCCTATAACAGTACTTAAAAAATCAATAATTTAATTACCTCAATAAAAGACAATTACTAACTGACTGTATATAAATGAATAAAATACCCCAATATTTCTAACAAGCCACCATAACTCATAGAATTAAAAAATCTAATATGAATACAAATAAAATATAAAACTATAGACCTCTATCACAATTACCCACTCTAGCTATACTATTCGAAAGATTAATTAGTAAAAAGTAACTAATCACTTGAATAATAACAACCTTTTTGATAAATTTCAATCTGGATACAGAAAATCCTATATTACAGAACCAGCTTTACTCTACGTCACCGATACCCTCGTTCATAATATTGATAATAATACCCCTACGCAAATAATTCTACTCGATTAATCATCAGCTTTTTACATAATAGTTCATAACTTACTTTTTCAACGACTAATCTACTAAATATTACCAATAATGCATTAAATCTACTGAAATACTATATAACAAATATAATTATAATATTAAACTAGAATAAACATCTTCAAATAAACCCCTACTATTCGGAATACAACAAGGTACTTGGTCCCTTGCTGTACTCCTTATATATTACTCCTATTTATAAAACATTTCTAAATTATCTGGAAATTATATAGCATTTATACCTATGCCGATGATATAATAATTATTTCTCCCGCAAATAACTCCCTAATGAATAATTGTATTATTGAATTACTTAGATGACCACCAATTAGTTATATCTAAATACAAATAAAACAACATTAATAAACATAACAAAAAATGTATTCCACTTTCATATAATATATTTTGAAAATACTGCATTAATTCCACATAACTCGACAACATATGTAGGAGTGACAATTACTAACGACTTAACAATGACTGCACATATAAATAACATAACAAAAACAGCTACTACTCACCTTATTCAATTATGCAAAATACGCAAATCCCTACCTTAAAAAACGGTCTACTTACTAGCTAATTCGTTAATTTTGTCTAGACTCGACTACTGTTCTACACTACTTATTAACTCAATAAAAACAAATACGATACATGTTCTATATATTCACTGATGTCCTTCACTGGTGTCCTATTTAAATATTTTTCCAATGGAACTACGAATTAAAACTAGACTAATAAATATTATACATACAGAACTTTACAAAAGTACTCCGCACTACTTAGCTGGTTCATTACATTTCAAACCAAACTTAATAAGGTAGACGTAAGAGGTTCAAATACTTACCTACTTACAATATATAATACCAAATATATACAGAAAACAACACGTAGGAAGATCATTCAGATATTCATCCGCAGTTATTTGGAACAATCTACCTTACAGAATAAGATACAATCCTGTACATTCAAAAAAAGAAATAATCAATTACGATGATAATTTAAAATGTATTATATATATATATATATATATATATATATATATATAATTTAATTTAAGTATACATCATAATAATCCTTATAATATGCATTGTTTATATTTCCATTCATATGCATTACTATTATTATACTATTATACACTATAATAATCATTTATTATTAAATATTTAATATTTATTTAATTGTATTTTTACTTACAACAATTAATTATATAATATTTATTATTCCATTTATTTATTTTTATTATATATATTAATTTATTTATCATTAGTTTTAATATAATTGTTTATATATATATATATATATATACGTATATATATATATATATATATATATATATATATATGTATACACATTCGAGAATAGCGTTCGCTATTATATTATTATGTTAAAAAAATATCCATAATATATATATATATGATTATAATCATCATATATATACCACATATATCATATAACACATATACCATATACATATTAAATAATAATAAAGCGGAGACACATTGCAGATGTATTATTGAACATTCGGTAGCCATCTTTATTCACTGCGGACATTTAGTGATGTAACCGTACACATCGTCCTGTACGGTCGGTATTTCTCACCGGGTTACGACCTGGTGCTGGGTTGTGTACGTCATGAACACCTGGTATCGGTTCGCCCGTACATATCAGTACATGTACCGATGGAACTGGTACTTGTTCATACCTTCGGTAGCGCATTACAACTATAGGGCTGACTCCGCCCCATCTCGCTAAGTACAGGCGAGAATTTCTTATAATACGCCCATTTTATCCATAGATTTATCCTCCGAGTAACACTTGTTGAAACACGGGCGATCTTCTTAGTCACTGCAGCTTGACAAACCATGTCGCTATGGGGATAGAGGGGGCTGGGGTGTTGGGGTCATGGGTTTTTGATGTAAATGTATGTTAGTGTTCGGGTCTGAAGGATGTATGATAAACATCGTAGTCACATTATAAATAAAGTATATATAAATATATATATATATATATATATATATATATATATATATATATATACATATATATTAATAATATATGTAATCAGACTTTTAAGTAGTTCCTTCTATTAATATACATATATACTAACGTACCTATATATACATATATGTATACATTAATTTATAATCCATAATTTTTATAATCAATAATATTATAATTGTGCAAAATATATATATTTTTTAATTGTTGTATATACAAGTTTAGAAAAATAATCGGTATTGTAACATTTTACAATGAGGAATATACTATATTCTTAATTATAATTATTATGTATTATGATACCTATCATTATCTTATTATATAATGTATGATTTTGTTAATATTTTGCAATAACAGATAAATAAATAATTACCTATCTGGTAGAATATATATATTGTAAAATTTCTAATTACCAAAACACTCTTATCGAATCTCAATAACTAGGGGAAAGTAACATAATACGGACACTTAAGCAATACATTGTATTAATACTTTATGACTCATTGTTTTTATTCAAAAATTACAATATATTAATATTTTATGATTATAGATATTATTGTGATTTTAAAATTGTATTTAATCTTTTAATTCCATATATAACGGGGGTGTCGGTATTCGGTACCCATGTCCGTATTCTGACACCCTGTATTATTATACGAATACCCTATATACCACTAGATAAACTATGAATGATGACTCAATCAGAACAATTACAATTACATTATTTATTATTAATTTTATGAATAATTTATTCTAATTTAATTAGTTAATAATTTATTTATTTTTATTATTTTTTTAATTAATAATACAATTTAGTATCTAAATAATAAACATTTTAGATTTAGCTTTATTGGTGGTATTAATATTATAACACACGCGATTTTTATGAAAATCAGAAAAGTTCATACTCTGATTGGTTTTAGGGTGTCCGTATTAAGACATCTAGAATGACCCTATTAGGAACTTATATGACCTAGACCTAGATATTACACTTATAACTTAATGAATATTTTATAACAAATATAAAAATGATATATATAATTTTTAGAATGCTTTATTTTTTAATAGTATAATGTTAGATTTTATCGATACATTTGTATATTCTTGAGAAGATTTTAAGTTGAAATTTTTTTTCATAAATTTAAAAACGTAATAAAAAAATCAGTTTATTGGATATCCGAGATATATATTTTGAATAATTAAAAATAAAAAATATTTTTTTAGACTATTTATATATTTATGAATATGTTATTCATTAAACATTTTTTTGTAGGATTTATGGTTTCTGAGATACCGAGAGTGTCCGTATTCGGGCACTGTCCGTATTCGGTTACTTTCCACTATAAGAGATATCAAAATTATATATGTACATATATACATTAGTAATTTTTGTTAAACATAAACAAGTATTTTGGATGTAGGGTAAGTCAGGTAAAGGTATCTTCTTAGTTCTGTCTAGGAATGTATTAGTTATATTATAGAGCTGTTTGTAGTCATTTTTATAGCGTTTGCGTTTGCCATTATAGATATTGGATTTTGAATTGTTTAGAATTTGGAGGTAGATGTTGTATACGTATATCATTCTGATGGGTTGAATGTATTAGGAGATAGGTTATAAATTATTTGTGGTCGTTTGTTAAAGGATAAGGGCGTGGTCTGAGAGTGAAAGAAGGATTTGATTATACTATTGAAAATTAGTTAAAATAGATATTTTTGAGGTTTGTAAAATGGGTTAGTTTTTATTTAAGGATAATTAGGATATCATTATTGATAGTAATGTTAATGACGTATTGATAGGAAATAAGTATGGGACGAGAGAGGGTTACAACTGAATAGCATTACATATGTAGTTTTAAGCATGATGATAAATTGAAAACATGAAAATTGTGGTTATAACCACAATTATATATTTATTATATATCTTAACATTTAGATCTATAGATCTATTTTTAATCTTCTAAGTTCAAGCGATTCTAATTTAAAATATTCCAATCTCTCTGTATATGATTTATAATTAATATTTGATGAATTTGTATATCCTACGCATCTTGTAATTAATCTTCTAGTAAATAATTTTTGCACTCTTTCAATTTGGACTATGAGATTTCAAAATTTACTAACACTTGAAAAAGGTGACTAAATTATGGATGCATATTATAAAATTGGTTTTCAATAAATGTTATATGCATTTAATAATGCTCTAGGGGATTTTGTAGTAATGCATCTAACAATTTAATTCAAAGAAAAATAAGTTTTTTACAAATATAATCAATATATTTATTAAATAAAAGGTTATTCTCAAATATTATTCCCAAATCTTTATAAATAGTGACATTTTCTAATTGAATATTGTTTATAAAATATTTAGATGAAGTAACCTTCCCTAAAGTCATAACTGCACATTTTGATAATGAAATATTTAATTGCCATTTAGATAATAAATTTAAATTATTTTGTAAAAGAAATTGTTCACTCTCAGATGTGTAAACAAATATATGTTTGTATCATCGGCATATAATCAATATGAATTTTTGAAGAAGATATACTAGGAAGATTGTTAATATATAATACAAATAAAATTGGTCCTAAAACAGATCCTTGTGGTATACTTAAGTATACTCCAGATTTTACAATAGAACTATCTGAAAAAGAATTTTCAACCCGTGTAATTTAAGATCTATTCGATAACAAATTATAAAACTATTCTATTGTTTTATTAGATATACCGTATGATTTTAATTTATGTAAATGTTTTTCATGAGAAAAAACATCAAAAGCTTTCGAAAACAAATATCTGACAAAATTTGACAAATATCAAACTATACCTGACATCTATATTATACCTATCTGATATCTGACATATGACATTGCTAGCCTACATACCTAATATACTTAAGTATCGTTATTACGATAACTCAGTTTACTTTTATGATATCATTAGTATTGAATACATACATATATACACAAATATAAATATATATATATATATATATATATATATATATGTATATATATATATATATATATATATATACATACACATATAAGCACACATATATATATATATATATATATATATATATATATATATACATATATACTACTTTTATATATATACACTGTTAACAATTAAGGTATAGCGAATTCAATTTATAGGGTACATATCGTTAAAATATCACACAAATTTACCATGTACCCTAAATATGGTACACGACTTTTAAACTCACAAGGGTACAATATATATATATATATATATACTAGGGTACATATATGTTAAAAATTAATAAATTAAGCAAGTAAGCATATGTTAAATATTATGGTATCTGACTGTTAAATAAACTATGGTACACTCTATTTATTTATTAGGGTACAGCTATGTTAAATATTAGGGTACATGTTTATTATATTGACATATAATGCTATTCAATTATGGTACATATCATACAATTGCGTTAGGGTATACACGGTATTATATAATTAGGGTACAACCTGCAAACATTCTTTAGGATATACCCTGTATACTGTATACAGTTTGATCATTTTTAGGGTACTGGTTGTATTTATTCAAATTGTACCCTAATTAGGGTACGGCTATGGGGAAACTACTTACACCCTAATAAAGGTACTCGCTGTACACTCATTATTAATAAAGCTAATTATAGCTTTCAATGATCCTCCTTAGACAATTGTCTATAAACTGATTTCATTCATTCATTCATTATTAACAGTTTATATGCGTATATTTATATCTAAAGCGGAAATTAAATTGAATTTAATCTAATTATTAACATTATTCAATATATTTAAAAAGATTGATAATCAAATATATATATATATATATATATATATATATATATATATATATATATACACATATATATATATATTACAATTCTTAATAATTCGTAATAGCGGACATAGCATGCATTATTTACTTACCAACATATTAATGTCCGGCATAACAATAGATTTATTAAATACCTAGAACAACGACATCGATAAATAACGAATGACGCCTTACTACGTCATAAAGTGCTTACAAAACAAAGGGTAATAACTACGCGCGACTATACTAGTGAATTAAGTTTATATATATCGTCACGCTTCGCTGCATAATACTCTCCTATTTATACGAGTGTCCCTACGACGGAATTCAAAGGCCCGCTCGTATTAAGATGACCACTAAGGTACACGTACTTGTGTTTATTGCGTGTGTTCTGCGGTCACTTGAAACTAAAGCCGTTTACGAAAATGTTGACTATAACGTTAGTTTATGTAATTATTAATATAGGATTTAAAAATATAATTACAGTAAACATTTAATTATTACATTTTTAATATTATATAATTAATTATTAACCATAATCTATTAGATATACATTTATAATTATAATATAGTGTAATATATCAATAATATAAAATATAAATTGTCTATGATATTTGCATATATTAATAATTACTAATACACCGAAATATCACGACATTATTCTTACTGTAGTAACTTTAATAACAATAGTTAATATGATGTTAGACTGATGGTCATTTAATTTCTTTATGACTTAGTGATATATTTATGTCATTCTTACCAATGGTATACCATATATATATATATATATATATCATAGTTCATGTTTTATTGCATGAATCATTAGTATTTTAAAAGATTTTAAAAGATCTATATAAATATAATTCATAATGTAATGATCGTTTTTCTAGCACTAATAATTTTGAGACTAATATTATACGGGAGAAAATAATAATACATAATATAATATATATATATATATATATATATTTATATATTTATATATAAGAATATAAGTTATTTATTAAATGTCTAAGAAATATAGTAATAATTTACCAATAACATTAATTTATTGGTATTTTTACATTACTATTTTACTATATATAAAAAAGAAAAAATATAAATGTATATTAAATAATAGAAACATGATATATTTTATTTTTCTATAATTAATAAACCGTGAAAAGCTTAAATATATTGTACGCTAAGATTAATCTTATACACATGATATTTATATTGAATTGAATATATATTTTAATTGTAATTGAACTATCTCAAATATTTACATTTATATATATATATATATATAATATTAATAATATTTATTAATCGTATCAAGACATAGTGAATACAAATAGCTGATACAAATGGACACAATAGATATGCATATGTTATAAATAAGTGTTAATAGTCCAATATATTGTGTACAATATAAAAGAGGTAACATTTTTATTCTTGTGTTTTGGTTTCTTATTTCTTAATATCTTAATGAAAAAAAACAAGAAATACTTGGAGTCGAAAAGGGAAATATCGCTTTCTATCTATGGACTATTCAACTGAACTACATTTTAAAGATATATACATATATATATATAATATAATAACTATATGTCTAGGCCTACCTAGAAAAATATGGCTACCTTGAAACCACGCCCCTCTTTGAACGTCTGCAAACTCTGACCGAAACAGATGGCGGTTTTAATACAGCCATCGCAAGTTTCCAGGCTATGTTTCATATCCCGGAGACTGGTAAGTCTATTTAGGTCAAGTATAGGTTATACCATACGACGATAATGATGTTGATGATGATGATATAGTTATCATTGAAATTGGTAGTTATATTACGTTATAACTTTAAATTATAATTTAATTAAATATAAGATTAATAGTTATAGATATAATTATAATAAAATGAAAATAAATAAACGAGATAGTTAACATATTTATAATAATAATACAATTATTAATAAGTAATAATAATATTTAATAGTAGTACATATTATTACTAATAACTAATATGTACAATGATTATCTACGTTATGATCAATCTTATGTTCACGTGATCTATTATTAAGCATATCATTTAATATATTATATGTATGGGGAGAACATAAGTGTTAAGCAAATAATTTATCGATAGCTAATATTATATAATTCTTCTTGATTATAGTTATATATATATATATATACATACTACTCAATAATCATCAAAAAATGTATTTTACCATAGTCATGACTACATTATTATATTACTATATGTATATGTATATGTATATATATATATATATATATATATATATATTATGAATGGTTAGGTATTATTGACGAATTGATGAAATTGAAGATGCGCGAACCGAGATGTGGAAACCCGGATATGATTCCCACAGCTACAACCGGAAGATTTAAAAGATATGTATTGAAGGGCCGCAAATGGCCGCGTACAAATTTAACCTACAGGGTAAGTACACTGTTAAAAATTCGGGTACAGCGAATTAAGTTTATAGGGTACAGATCGTTAAAATATCACAATAATTTACCATGTACCCTAAATAGGGTACACAATTTTAAACTCACTAGGGTACAATATATATATTTGTAGGGTACATCTATGTAGAATATTAGGGTACATGATTGTAAAAATATGAACTAGGGTACACTCTATATATTTATTAGTGTACAGCTATGTTAAATATTAGGGTACGTGATTATTATATTTACATATAATGCAATTCAATTATGGTACATATCATATAATTGCATTAGGGTACACGGCATCATATAATTAGGGTACAACCAGCTAAAATTATTTAGGGTACAGTTTTTACTGATCGTATTTATTCAAATTGTACCCTCATTAGGGTATGGCTATGGGGACACTACTGATACCCTAAAAAGGCACTCGCTATACACTAATTTTTAATAGTATATGCTAAATACTATACATTATGATTCATAGCGTATCGTATTGATATGTATGACCAATCAAAACGTTACATTTATATAGTCGCTCAAATGTATAAACGTCATTATAATCATTATTTTTATTATAATAATATCCCATATCTCGTGATATAGGTATAATTGTATAAATAATGTATATATTACAGATAAATAAATACACAAATGATTTACCTAGACGAGATATAGACAGAGAAATAGCCAGGGCATTCAGCGTTAGTATGCGTTTACGTTGATTTCATATATATATATATATATATATATATATATATATATATATATATATCTTGTTTATCAATAATTAAAAAGTAATATTATAAATCATACATTCGAAAAAGTATCAATAATCAATCGTGAATATAAAAATTATTAAAAAATAAATATAAATATATGACTAAATGATAGAATATAATCTGATATCTATATTTGTAATCGTCAATTTACGTTATATATATTACACACACACATATATATATACTGTTATATATATACTGTTATATATATATATATATATATATATATATATATATATATATATATATATATAACAGTATATATATAACCTATAGCTTTGGTCGAATGTTTCCGGATTAACATTTACAAAAGTGTCAGCCAACTCTCGGTCCGATATCACGCTAGACTTCGCGGTAGGCAAACACAACGACGGCACCAGTTTCGATGGGGTAGGTGGGGTGATTGCCCACGCATTCTACCCCGTAGGCGGAATGGTACATTTCGACGACATGGAAAGATGGTCACTCACGGGTGGTGGCTGGGGTTAGTTAGGTCGCTACAGACGTGCTTCGTACTGTACGTATTCGTACTAAGCAGTTCACGATTACAACATATATCATATTTACATAAGTATATTGCCTAAAATATATATTATTATATAATATTATATATATATATAAATAAATATAATAAGCATATATGCTTGGATAACTATAGTTAACAAATTATGTATAATTATTAAAGTATATCTAATAAAAAATAATTCGTATTTATTAATTTAACCTATTTTTAATAAATAAATACGATTACTTTTTAATATATTATTATAGTATATATATATACTATAGTATATATACTATAGTATATATATACTATGGTATACCTCTATAGAGGTTACAATAACTACTGCAGTATTCTAAATGCTAATCGATGTAATGATGTTGTTTGTAGGCACGTATAACTTGTTCCAAGTGGCGGTTCACGAACTAGGTCACGTACTAGGATTAAAGCATTCCGGGGTGTATAGGTCTGTGATGAAACCTTATTATCCCGGATACAACAGTAATTTTAAATTAGGCCGTGACGATATTAGAGGAATTCAAAAATTATACGGTTTATTTATAATTATATATTTAGACGTATATATTGTAAACAACGCTTTAAATAATCATTACTATATAGATGAATGTGTTAAGGATTTTGATTCATCATTGAAAGATTAAAAACCGTTGTGTTTATTACAATTTATTTATAAATATAACAATAGTTATAGGTTGTTGATATCCTATATGGTTATTGTTTTCTGTTTATTTCTAGGTATGTGTTTTATATAATAATTATATAACTAAATAACTGGAATTTAGAAAACCAATGTGCATGATATATTTCGAAACCATTAATCATATCAAACTGATATATATATATTATTTACGAGCATATTAGTTTAATAATTATTTAAATAATAGTAACTAATATATAGTAATTATATAATCTATATGCTATATATATAAATGAAATTAAACTCGTAATATAGGAAAACCGAAATTACAAAAGAAAGTACCGACTACTACACTATCAACATCTACTACTACCACTACAACTATCAACATATTTAAAACTACAACTATCACACCAACTACTACTACTATTTCTACTACTAAACCTCCAACTACTACTACTATTTCTACTACTAAACCTCCAACTACGACTACTATTTCTACTACTAAACCTCCAACTACGACTACTAAACCTACAACAACAACAACTAAATCTACTACTACAACTACTAAACCTATAACTTCAACAACTAAACGTACTACTATAACTTATAAGCCCATTACAAATACTACGAAATATATTACATCTACCGAATCACCTAGAATTGATATTTGCAATATAAAAAAATTCGATGCCATAACAGCCGGTACGGATGGAATTGTTTACGGATTTATAGGTTTATACTTTTAAATTAGTAATATCTCTTCGAATAGGAATTATTTTTCTTATATAAATAAGTATTTGTAATATGATACTCATGATACTCATCTGCAGATGTATTTGTAAATTAATAATTATAATAATTTACAACTCTATAATATAATTATCCACCCGATACATTAAAAAGGTAAACAATACGTGGAGATAGGAGAGAATGGTATACTTGCCGGATATCCACGATTGATTAGAGATGACTGGGAGGGCTTGCCAGATGATATCGATGCGGCGGTCACTATGCCTAACATCAGAAACACTAGATTAGGAGAGCTTACATATATATTTAAGGTTGGGTTTTCGTTGGCATGATATAGCATGTAATATATTATATAATTATTTGTCAATAATAGTTAAATGAACCCTTGTATTATTCATTATGATACAAATATTAAAATATAATTTAAATAATTAACATCCATATTGTATATAGAATTTAATAGAAATTTACTTAATTTAATTGAATTTATATTTAAAATTGTAAATAAAAGATGAAGCTAATCGACTATCATACAATTAATTATAATATAGTTTATATAATATTAATATATATATATATATATGTGTATATATATATTATTATAATTGCCTGTGTGGATCAGTTGGCTAAGGCGTCAGACACACAAGCAGTAGGACGAAGTTTCGAGCCTCGTCCCGATAATTAAAATAGGTCTTGCAATTACATTTAAAAGTGATCTATATAATTGTATATAAATAAATGATCGGCTTTCGTTAAAATCATGGAGCCATATATGGTTATAAATGAAAACTTCATCTAAGTTCTTGGATGCATCCCATGGGATGAAAGGTCTCCATAAAATTAAAATAACAAAAATAACAATAACAATATATATATATTAATATTATATATATATATATATATATATATATATATATATATATATATATATCAGTATACAGTTATTCTCCTTTAAGAATATGTAACCGTTACTAAAATAGGTATATTCGTGTATATCTGGAACTCTACTTTTTATGATTTACGAAATAAACAATGAAATTAAATGTACTTCATAGTATATATGTATATTTTAATTATTTTAGTTTATATATATATAAATATAAACACGCATATAAATATATATATATATATATATATATATATATATATATATATATATATATTAAGAATCACAAGTGAATATTGAATACAAAACAGTAGAGTTTGGCAATCACAATGTAATATAATCCATATATGGAGGTATATAGTATATACTATATACCTATAGGTGAATTAGTAAGAAGTGCTGACTCTACACTTATATTATTTATTCGTATAATATAGTATCATACCTACATCTACCGACTATATCGTTTTAAATTATGAGTATACTATAGACTATTAAACTATATAAATAATAATAATAATAATAATAATAATAGTTATATATTAATATTATCGATATTATATATAGAATGACCGGTTTTGGATATGTTCCGGTAAAAAGAAGTGCTCTCGATCCTACCAAACTAGATTTCATTTCAAATATAGACCGTATAAAATAGATGCCATATTCTATTATCCCGAACATAAAAGAGCGTATTTCATTAAAAGTAAGTTATTTATTTATTTAATATATACATGTATTTAAATTACTTAATTATATTTTTTAACATATGTATGTATTAATTTATTATAAATAATAAGTTTTAGCTTTACATAATGTCCTATATTATACAGATAAGTATATTTACGGGCTTCAAAGATACAAAGACAAGAGGATACTGAAATATAAAATTAAAAATACTATGTGGAGAAACCTACTAAACAATAAGATCACTGCTGCGTTCTATTGGGGTGTAAAAAAGAATATATTCTATTTTACAAAGGATAACGTCTATCTTCTCGATGTAACTAATGTATGGCAACCTTATAAGGTTATTTATAGGAGATTAACATATACATCTAGAATATACTATGTATATATATTAATAAACTAATTTGTTTATTTAATTTAAATCACAGATAAAGAAAGGATATCCAACTGATGTGGGCAAGTTTTGGTTTGGTTGCAAGGGTCAGACTTCGTTTTAAATTATGAAATTTATAAATCATTATATGTATATTCATTTAATTTATATATATATATATATATATATATATATGTAGCCTTGCCGGCTGGGTTCGCGATCCAAGAAGTAAATATAATTTACTTACTATGTTATCAATCGTGTTGTTTCTTAGATCTTATTTATTTTATGATTATATTGGCATTGTTTTCATTACCCATGTACACACGCATTTATACTATTCACCGTCACGCTCAGATACACATCATTTCACAATCACACTATTAAATATATATCATCACACTATTAAATACAAATCATTTCTCAATCACACTATTACATAATATTACATAACATCCATTTATACTTTCAATAATAATAACAATAACATAACATGTAACTAGTTACACGGTTACACTCACCCCCAAACAAAAATAAACAAAAATAAAATAAAAAATAAACTCACTCACTCAAATTAACAATACAAACGATTACGCTCACCCCGAAACAAAATAAACAAAAAATAATAAAAAATAAACTCACTCATAAAAATAAAAATAATAAAAATAAGCTCATTCACCCTCAAACAAAATAAATTCACACTACTATTACATTCTTTCTATATTAACTTCCATTTTCTTCATATTACTGCGGTGTAATACCTTCGATTTTCCATCTCCCGTTTCTATTTCATAAGTTTCATTCGTTCCCATTCTTCTTACCACACTCCAGATATTGTCGGACCATATGTTCATCAGTTTCTTCCTCCCTAGTTCTCTTCTCTTAATTCTTACCTTATCTCCATAATATAATCGAGTATCTACTACTTTACCATTTATTCCATCACTCCTCTTCTTCCATGCTTTTTCTAAAGCTATCTTTACTTTGTACTTAGTTTCAATGATCCTCTTACCCATTCCTATTATCCAGTCATCCTTACATCTGTTTATATTACCTAATATTTTCTGTTGTATCGGTATTCTCTCTTCTCTCCCGAACATTAAGAAGAATGGTGAGTAACCAGTGGATGAATGTTCTAGTATATTATATGCATGAATTAACTCATTCAGGTATAGTGGCCATTTAGATTTTTTTTCTTCAGATAACGATCTTAGTAATGATAACAGGGTTCTATTCATTCTTTCAGTTTGACCATTACCGGCTGGGTGGTAAGATGTTGTTTTGCTTTGATTAATACATAATAACATACATAGTTCCTTTATTAAAGATGAAACAAAATTCCTTCCTTGATCTGAATGTATTCTTTCGGGTATTCCGAAATTATATATCCACTCATTTAAAATAACTTTTGCCACTGTTAAAGCAGATTGATTTCTAGTGGCAACAGCCTTTGTAAATTTAGTAAAGATATCTGTGATTACTAAAATTGAATCTCTACCGTCTGATGATTTGTCAACAGTTATGAAATCTATTGATATCATCTCTAGTGGTCTACTCGCTGATAACCTTCCCATTTTTACGGGCCCATCTCCTACTCCCTTACTTTTGTTGCATACTGTACATCCTCTAATGTAATCACGGATATCTTTATATTTCCCTTTCCAATTCATTTCTAAATTAACTCTATGAATTACCCTTTCTATACCTTGGTGTCCACAGCCATCGTGTATTCCTTTTAATATCTGAAATATTAAGGATCTTGGAATCATAATCCTCCTACATGCTTCATTTCCCCATCTATTCGCAAATAAAACACCATCTATTATTTCAAATGTTGTATTACCTTTTTCTACTTTTTCTCGTATCGCACATAGTTCATCATCCTCTTTCTGTTTACTAATGATCTCCTCTCTACTGAACATTGGCATTAAGTCTGTACCTAGGTCAGTATTACTTACTTTGTCTATTACTACCAAACCCTTCGAATTAACTTCTACATTATTTAATCTGGATAATGCATCCGCGTTTACGTTCTCCCTTCCCTTTCTATATATATAATTTAGTTTGAAAGGGGCTAATTTCGAAACTCCTCTCTGTTCATAAGCACTTAATTTATGTGTTGAATTTATATATGATAGTGCAATATTATCGGTATATACATCACATTCGGTTCCAATCAAATAATGATTAAATTTCTTTGTTACTGCCCATACCAGGGCGTTAAACTCTAACCGTTTCGAAGAATAATCAGGCTTCCTCCAACTTTTTGGTACCGTTTTACTAGCATATGATATAACCTTCATTTTTCCTTTACATTCCTGGCTCAAAACCGCTCCTAATCCATAGTCTGAAGCATCTATATCTAATCTGAATTTCCTATGATAATCTGGGTATCCCAGTATTGGTGTTGAACACAATTTGATTTTCAGATTCTCAAAAGCTTCTAATGCTTCTATACTCCACACTAATTCAATCTTAGTACTTGATCTCCTCCCTATTACTGTACCTCTCTCATTATTCTTCTCTATAATCAATTCATGTAGTGGTCTACATAGACTAGTAAATTTAGGTATAAATTTACCATAATAAGAGGCAAAACCTATAAATGAACGTAATTGTTTAATCGTTTGTGGTTTCTCCCAATCTCTAACTACTTTTAGTTTATCATCATCTGTCGCTATCCCATCTTCTGAAATTATATGTCCTAGAAAACTAACTGATTTATGGAACCACGAGCATTTTTCACTGTTTAATCGAAGATTTACAGATTGGAGTCTTTCTAGTACAATTTCTATTAGTTTGAGATGTTCTTCAATTGTATGTGAATATATAAGGATATCATCTAAATAACATATTACTCCCTGCATTAACTCTCTCCTAAATAAATTGGCCATTATTCTTTGGAAAGTTGCTGGTGCATTTGCAAGACCAAATGGCATCCTTTTAAAATTATAAAGACCAAACGGTGTCGAAAATGCGGTTTTGTTTTGGTCCTCTGGTATTACAGGTATCTGACTATATGCTGACTTTAGATCAAGTGTGGTAAACCATATTGACCCTGCTACAGCGTCCAACGAATCGTCAACTCTAGGTAATGGATATTGATCTCTTACCACTTTCGCATTTAGTTTACGATAATCCACGCACATTCTTAGTTCTCCAGATTTCTTTTTAACTAACACAATAGGACTGGAATACATACTTGATGATTCTTCTATAACTCCTTCCCTTATTAGATTATTTATATGATCTTTGACTGCTTTCACTTCAGTTGGAAGAATCCTTCTGTAAGGTTGACATACTGGTATGTCATTTATCGTCCTTATACGATGACTACCAGCAGATGAAGGAGAATTAATACCACTTACTGCAAATATATCCTCATATTTATTTAATAAATTTTCTAATAACTTTCTCGTATTACTATCTATATGTATATCCTCATTTATTAATCTCTTATGAATTTCTAATGCATTTACCTTAACCGTTTTATCCCCTGTTCCTAACGTTGTCTGTTTACCTATAAACCTTAGTTCCCTTAATATATTCATACCTATTATTTTTAATGTATCATTATTCGTAACTAAAAATCCCTTATTCCTAATTATTATACCCGAAATTCTAATATCCGTCATAAAATATCCTATATATTTCATAGTATCTCCACTTGCTGATTTAACTATTAGCCAATCAGGTTTAGTCTGTAGTTTTACTCCATATAATTTTTCAAAAAACCACAATGGAACAATTGATACTTGACTTCCGGTGTCTAACGTACAATTTAAAGTATGTTGTCCTATGTTAATATTCACTGTTTCACAACTACCTATTAAACCAACGCGCTGTTTACAATTTTCCCAATGCGCACTTAATTGGGAAAATTGTAAAAATGTCTACAGACATTTGCTAAATGGCCATGCATACCACATCTATAGCATTGTATTGGTCTACCTCTATATCCCATATAACCCCCTCTACTTATAGCACTATTTTCTCTATATGTACCTCTCTCATTATTTCCTCTATACATAACACCATTTCCTCTATACATACCACCGTTCCCTCTACTCATACCACCATTTCCTCTACTCATATCACTATTTCCCCTATACATTTCACCATTTCCTGTACTCATATCACTATTTCCTCTATATATACCACCATTTCCTCTACTCATATCACTATTTCCTCTACTCATGTCACCATTTCCTCTATACATATCACTATTTCCTCTACTCATATCACTATTTCCTCTATACATATCACTATTTCCTCTATACATATCACTATTTCCTCTATACATATCACTATTTCCTCTACTCATATCACTATTTCCTCTATACATATCACTATTTCCTCTATACATATCACTATTTCCTCTATACATATCACTATTTATTCTATAACAATTTACATCATTACTATCATCCCCCACAATATTCCATTTCCGAATATGATCTCTTATTTCCTTGAATGATAAAGCATTATTATTAATAAGGCTCCTCCTCAACTCATTAGATATTAAGTTCTTCCTTATACTTTCTACAACTACTCCCTCCCATTTTTCCTCCTGTTGTTTCAATTCTAGCCCTAGTCCTAACATCGCATCTAAATATTCCATAACTCCTTCCTCACTACTCTGTTTCCTAGCCATAATTCTATATATTATTTCGTTTATACTATTTTCGAATTCGAATCTATCTAATAATGCCTTCCTAATTTGATCTACCTTAGTTAAGTCCTCCCCTAACATTAATACCTCTATTCTAGCCTGCCCTGCTAAGTGATATAATATATATGATGCCGCCGCATCCTCTTTCAACCCTTTTATGGCTATACAGCTATCGGCACTGTCTAACCATATCTTAACGCTACTGCTACCATCATACATGCTTAATTTATTATACGAAGTATCATCTACTCCTAATTTTATATCTTTAGTATCGGTCATAGTGCCCGACCTTAACTTCATAAACTATTATATAAATAAAGATTAAATATAATAAATAATAATATAAAATATAAATATAATCAATTATAATATATAATAATAAATATAATCAATATAATAAATCAGTATTTAATACTATATCTTATTATGATAATCCACAATTTATCATACACGATTTATATCACACAATATTTCACAATTATAATATATAATAATAAATATAATCAATATAATACATCAGTATTTAATACTATATCTTCTTATGATAATCCACAATTTATCATACACGATTTATATCACACAATATTTCACAATGGGTAATGTCCACTGCACAATATAATCATAGAACAAATAAACCTGTGGTCCCTATGATCCTATGACTGGCTCTTCTGTGTTACCGGGTACCGTGTGTACTTCCGGGTTTCTCGTATTACTCCTGAGCGATTGATTTCTTGGATCCCGCCGCTGTCACCAAATGTAGCCTTGCCGGCTGGGTTCGCGATCCAAGAAGTAAATATAATTTACTTACTATGTTATCAATCGTGTTGTTTCTTAGATCTTATTTATTTTATGATTATATTGGCATTGTTTTCATTACCCATGTACACACGCATTTATACTATTCACCGTCACGCTCAGATACACATCATTTCACAATCACACTATTAAATATATATCATCACACTATTAAATACAAATCATTTCTCAATCACACTATTACATAATATTACATAACATCCATTTATACTTTCAATAATAATAACAATAACATAACATGTAACTAGTTACACGGTTACATATATATATATATATATATATATATATATATATATATATTGTATAGTTTTATTAAATACATATATGTATTGCTATAAATATAATCACATGTAATTCTATATATTCTCAAAAATAAAACGTTTAGTTATTTTGGAAATATATTATCAATATATTAACTTATTTATTTATTTTATTTATTTTAACCATCGTATTATTTTGTATAATATTTGAGTATTACTTATATATATATATATATATATATATATATATATATATATATATATATATATTAACGTACGACGTATATTCTTATATAAAAATATTATACATAATAAACGTTCAATAAATAGATATATATATATATTTCTTTTATAAATTATTTTTCAAAATATAAAGTATATGTCATGGCGTTATAACCAAAATATATATATATACATATAATTCGATATATAAATAAAAAAGTTCATTGAGTATTAAATACACACATAATGACATGACACAATAATTTAACTATAAATAATAAATATAAACAATGAGAATTATGATTTACATGTATGATAAGTAAAATATATAGAATAATAACATAGCAAGTACATATTTAGTTATTAATTAGTATGCATATGCATATATAGATATAATATCAAAATGCATTATATAATAGGTAATAATATTATATCTATCGTTGTCTATCTATATCATATCTATCTGCAATGATTCAATTATTAGTTACGAGGCGATACATAATTATGGCATATATATATATATATATATATATATATACATATATATATATATGTATATATAAGTATATATGCGTATACGCTAGAGCTTACATATAGCTCTATAGAGCCACAACAATGTATTCCGATACCCTAAATATATCACATATCGTTAAAAGATAAAGCATTTACCGCACATATTCTATAAAGCCAGATCTAAACCCCAACTTATAATAGGATATAATCATCCTATAGGATATATCTATGAGAAAACGAAACTATAGTTTAACAATAAACAATAAATATATGCGAAGTAATAATAGTAATAATATAGTAATAATAGTAATATTATGGGTATACCAAAATATATATATTTAAAAAACTGAAAGCGAATATTGATGAACGAGATATAATATTAGTTGGACGCGAATTACAAACTGTAGATACTCGAGTATCTATAGATCTATTGTCGAAGTAATCCAGGTGTGCATTCATTCTACATAAAATATTTCTTATCTTTTGGGCAGGTCCCCTACATCTATTGCTCTTGTACCTCATTACATCTACTTCATTACCTACATCATTATATTAATGTTCCCAATTGGGACCTTTAGTTTGAACTCCGACTTTTGTTAGAACGTTTTTTAGTTCATTCATGTGGAGGAAGCAAATCTCTAAAATGGTATATTATGTAGCTTTTTAAGTATAACTAAGTATTATATAAATTGTATATATATATATATATACACTATAGGATCTATATATATAGACCATATAACATATATATGCCATATGGTATAATATATGTTCACTATTCGATATAGAAAAGTAGTATAATGAGTAATTTAATATGTACTCACACTCAATTGACCTTTCTTATTCGTACGTTGTTCTAGCTTTCGGATTATGCCATTCATCCTTCGAATAATCACAGTAGTTGCAGAATCTTATGTTAGGTAGATCTTACTCTTAGTCTGATATCTCCATGCCTCTTGAAGTATGTTTTTCATAGATGTCTTCAGTAGCACTAAATATAAATAATATATCTATACACATATTCATTAAATATAGTATATTTTATTTTATTATTATTATATAAATATATTATCTTAATGTAACTATTACCTATATGTATATATACGATATCAATATTTTAATAGTAAACTTAATATTTAATAATCATTAATTAATCTATATATATATATATATATATATATATATATATATATGTATGTGTGTGTATAAGTGTATATTTGTGTATTTGTTTGTGTGTTTGTGTGTGTGATATAATACATATTATAATTGTGTATATGTTTTAAAATGTACATAAAGAATATATCATCACTAAACGTGCTATGACGCACGACTATTCAAGCCGCTCGGTCACGGTCTACTGACTTTCTAGGTTTATCTCTACTAATATAAGACGACAACCTATACGATTAACGTTACACTACGCCTTTTACACGTTGCTCACACACTTTCCTCTTAAACTATACCGTTACCTAGCCCCCTATACATAGTAATACGTACACATACGGATACTACAACCGCTTCAATATGCGTGACACCTTTATATGTCTTTCCTCGATCATAGGTTTCTATGTTATAATATATATATATATATATAATATATAATATATATATATATATATATATATATATATATATATAATAATAATAATATATATATATATATATAATATATATAATAATATATAATGTAATATATTCTATATATATATAATATATATAATATATAATAATATATAATGTAATATTTTATTAAATATATTGGTTACATATTATTTCCGTTTTAACTTTTATGTACATTTATTAAATTTGTAAAATTTACATATACTCTATTTAAAGTGTAGTTGTTATATATCTAACATATATACATGTTAATTAGATCAGAAATTTATAATTAAACACATTTTATATCTGCGAAGGATAATAACTATATTGATGAAATTCATTTAGAAAATACACACATCAATGAAAATATGAAAATTTAAATTTATTAAATTGACTTTGATAACTTCAATTATAAATTATAATGTTCGTAGTATACCAAACCTATAGCTACATATAATACTTATATATATATATATATATATAATATACATAACCTAGTTATTATAATGTGTATACACATTAACAACAATTTCATATTATTAAGATAAAATAATTGTGGCTTAATACTTTTAATAAATCTAATTATTATATTCATAATATTCATAATTTAATTTTTATTAACTCATGTAAGTTATAATTATGTTATATATAATATATAATATGTATATATGTATATATGTATATATGTATAATATATGTATATACTATATATATATAATATATGTATATATGTATAATCTATATTGTATATTATATGTATAACATGTATTGTATATTATATGTATAATATGTATTGTATAATATATATGTATAATATACATGTAAGATATATACTATTTTGTAGTATATTATATTATATTATATTTCTATAATATATAATTTATAAATAGATCAACATATTTCATAATAATATTTATCTCCCCAATAAATTGTAAAGTTTAAAATAATATTATGATATATTTACTTTATATATATACATATATATGTAGCACACTAACATCTTATATATGTTTAATGTTTAATGTTTAATGTTAATGTAGTTGTTTTTAAGTTTATATTATATATTTTTAATTAGTTATTTTGTGTATAATGTAATAATTATAAATGTTGATTTCGTATATAATGATTTTTGTGTTTTTTAATTAATGTTATTTAGTTTATTATATATTTTTAGTTAGTTATATTTTTGTTTTATAAAATATATTTTATGGAATAATTATAAAAGTAGAAATGTTGATTTCGTGTATATTGATTTTTGTGTTTTTTTATTTAGTGTTATTTAGTTTATTAAATATAATTGGTTGGATCAATAAACCGTCGCGTAGACATAATAATCTGAATTATATTAGATTTAATAATATTATTTATTTGTTGATTATACCTTGGCATGTGTAGCATTAGTGTATGGTTTTTGTTGATTTATTAATAAAATGTAATTTAAATACAACGGTCCTATTATTTTGAGTGGAGTAATATTGCTAACACTTATTTCGACCACTCATTATTACATATATATATGGGTATGTGGTATATGGTTCAGTGGGACAAATAAAAGCTATAGCTTTTACTATAGTAAGCTAGAGGTACCGGGTTCGACTCCAGGCAGAATTAATAAACGATAAATCAATAATTATTGTTGTTTTTTGTTAACAACATATTCTGTACCCCTCACATATATTTATAACATATATTTATAACATGTATAAGTCTATATAGACTTCTTGGGGTGCATTATTATCCTCTATTATTATGTGTGATTCAATAAATAAATATTATATATATACAGGGGCGAAACTTTACTTTTAATATAGGGGATATTGAAACAAAATTGAATATTTATATATATATATTTATTTGTAGTTATATAGTTATATTTATTTTTATTTGTGGATATTGATAATCATTATCGCATTTAATCTTCTCTATGTCATGATATTTCTTAGCCATGTATTTAATCTTCTTAAAGCACTGACATACCTTTCAGTGTTAAACGAACTTGCAGGTGATACCATAAGTAATTTTAATAGGATTTGAATTTCTGGATAAAAATGTATTACTTCGTTAGACATAGTTTTTAAATTTGATATAATATTGTTCAGATTCGTGTTATTATAACGTTTTTATAACATCTAATTTCGGCAATCAAATCTTCTTTACATTTGTTTGTATATATTAATAATCTGCTGCATTAAAATATGTATGTATTAACTCAATTGCCATATCAATAATTCTATAATAATCTCTTCGATAAAATTATTCTATAATAATATGTTGATTATTATCCTTTCGCTTTCTTTTTCTTGGTAACATCAATTGATTTAATTGACTTAAGTCATCAATATCATTATCATCAATCAATTTGTTAACTCAGTTTATTATGTCATTAAATATGATTTCTTCTCTTGTAGTTTTTGGATGACAGATTTTGAAAATGAAATCATTAAACTTACAGTAATAGTTTTACTTTGTAGCATTAGCATCCTACATTACATTTCTCCAAAATTGAAATCACTGGAAATAACTTTCTGGTGTGTATATATTAACAAACAATTATTTATAACTTTTGAGAACTTTTGAGAACTTTAGTTCCGGAACTTTTAGGCTCTGATTGTCCAAAAAACTACCCAAAAGTTCTACAACTATAGTTCTCAAAAGTTCTCAAAAGTTTTGAATAAATTATATTATTAATAATATTAATATTAATGTATATTTAAAATAAAAAGTATTAGAAAACACAGCTGTACAGCTGTATTTTAAAGTGTATACTAGTATACCTAAACCAAATGTACTACTATTTATAATAATTTACTTCAGTACTCCAAGAAGTCAAGATATCATATAATAATCTGGGAGACTTTCTTAGAAATACTAATCAAATTCGGTTATTTAAAAGAAAATTAGAGACAAATGAATCGGAAACCAAGATAAGGATTATGTTAAGGCATTATTTAACATCGTGTATTATTTTGTTGATCAGTGGACATGAACTAGGAAATCATTTATACAATCATTACTATATAATTATATATATATATATATATATATATATATATAAATATATAGAGTATACTCTATATATACTCCTTTTATATATAATATTGATATACTTATTCCATTGCTACATTATTTATTTTCTATTTTTTGTATTCTATTATAATTATGTTTATTTTATGATTTTATATTATTATTTATTGTTAATTTATATGTCATAAAGGTTTATTTAATAAATAATATAATATCAAAATAAAAAAATGATAATATATTTATTCAGTATATTATAAATTATGTTAACACTGATAAGTTATATGCGTAGAATACGTGATAGCTAATGTAAACAGTTATACGGTATATACCCAGGCTACCAAATTTATTTGAAATAACTAGGTACAGGTTATATTTCCATGGTTAGAATAGATGGTTGTTTTGTGAACATTACTGCTGTTATTACTGCTGCATAAACACTCCTTCATACCTAGTTATTTACCGGTTGCAAGGTTATCTTTACTACTTTAATTATTTGTTTTAAATAGGTGAATAGTTGGGTGTTTAAATAGGTAAATAAATAGGTACATGTTTTATTTACTCGGTTATTTTATGTAAATGACTCCTGCATAAACACTCCTTCATACCTAGTTATTTACCGGTTGCAAGGTTATCTTTACTACTTTAATTATTTGTTTTAAATAGGTGAATAGTTGGGTGTTTAAATAGGTAAATAACTAGGTACATGTTTTATTTACTCGGTTATTTTATGTAAATGACTCCTGCATAAACACTCCTTCAATACCTAGTTATTAACTTGGTACCAGGTTATATTTACTGCTGTTATTTATCTTGGTACTAGGTTATACTTACTGCAGTTATTTAACTTGCTACTATGTTATATTTAATTCTATGTTAGCTAGATGAATAGATACATATAAAAAAACACTGAAGCTCAAATTATTAATCATTTTTATTTATAAATAGATTTAAACGTCACATCAGTCCTCCAAATCTGTCTTTTCAGATACCTATGGAAAAAAATAATTAATAAATATCGAAGTGAATGTGTATTATACAATAACTAAAAATGAAACTGTCTATATTAACATCATCAAGTTTCTTTTTCCTTTATTGCCCCTTTGTTGCATTTCCTTTAGCACCTCTCCTAATCTAGGACTTTACAGGCCTCCGAAATGTTCTTTGCATAAAGCTGATGGAAATATAATAATAATTAATAAATATTTAAGTTTTATTTATACATTATTTAAAAAATAAAATGTCTATATTAGTAATAAATATATAAATATTGTGTAGGGATAGGTCAGGATGGTATTTGTGAATGATGTCTTTTTTAATTTTTGGAAGTTTATTTCATGTTTTAATATTGCTTTATAGATTGTGAGAATATATTTGAATTGATATTCAACCCATTACAAATACTAGTTTTGAATACATTTTTTGAATATGAAAATGTATACATTATAATATAATGTAATAAGCATTATAATATTCATATAAATATAAGAAAATGTGTCTTATATATGAAAATATAAAAATAGATCAATATATACTATATGAAATTGTATATGAACAAATTTTATATATATATGCATTACTATGAGGAACCAAACAAATATGTTTATAAAATATACATACAAACATTATGCATTATATATGATCACTATCAAATATTTATTATAATTATATAAATAGAATTTTTAATCAAATTGAAATTTGTAAATTTATATAACAATAGAATATATATTTTCATATTTTAATTTAGAACTCATAAATAATATAAAAATATATAAATATATACTATTAATATGTAATACTAATATGAAATTGTATATGAATAAATGTTGATCTTATATACAATCAGTATATATGATCACTATATATTATTAAATACACCAAATAATATATAAAGTATATAGTATAATATAAAATATAAATGATAATCAAATATTTATTATAATTAAATAAAAATGTTTTACATCAATTGAAATTTGTAAATTTATATAACAATAGAATATATATGTTCATATATTAATTTAGAACTCATAAATAATATAAAAATAAATCAATATATGAATATATGAAATTGTATATGAACAAATGTTATATATATGCATTATATATATTCACTATATATTATTAAATATAACAAATAATATATATAAAGTATATAGTATAATATCAAATATTTATTATAATTATATAAATTGAATTTTAAATTTATATAACAATAGAATATATATTTTCATATTTTAATTAAGAACTTATTAATAATATAAAATTGTATAAATACATACTATATGAAATTGTATATGAAAAATGTTGATATTACATAGAATCAGTATATATGATCACTATATATTATTAAATACCACAAATAATATATATAAAGTATATAGCTGTAATAGATATATAGTATAGGTATATAGGTATATAGTATAATAACCAATATAATTTATAATCAAATATTTATTAGAATTATATAAATTGAATTTTTAAATCAATTGAAATTTGTAAATTTATATAACAATAGAATATATATTTTCATATGTTAATTTAGAACTCATAAATAATATAAAAATAGATCAATATATACTATAAGAAATTGTATATGAACAAATGTTATATATATATGCATTATTAGAGAAACCAGAAAATATGTTTATAAAATATACATACATTAAACATTATGCATTATATATGATCACTATAAGTTATACAAAAATATTTATTATAAATAAATAAATTGAATTTTTAATAAAATTTAAATTTATATAATTTGTAAATTTACTTTACAATAGAATATAATATATTTCATATTTTAATTTACAACTCATAAACAATATAAAAATAGATAAAATCATACTATATATATATATATATAGAAATATAATTGATAATATATATATATATATATATATATATATATTTATAATATATATGCATTATTAAGAGTAACCAGAATATAGGTTTATAAAATATACGTTTATTAAACATTATTCATATTTAATATTATAAAATATAATAAATATAAATTATAATATCCAATATTTATAAACAAATATTTATTATAAATATATAAATTGAAATTTGTATAATTTGTAATTTATATAATAATAGAATATAATCTCATTTTAATACAATATATTTCATATTTTAATTTAAAACTCATAATATACAAATAGATCAATATGAAATATATTATATGAAATTATATATGAACAAATTTTGATATTATATATATTATATATAATCAGTATATATATGCATTATTATAAGGAACCATCAAATTGGTTTATAAAATATACATTTATTAAACATTATTCATTATACTATCTATATATTTATATATAGGATAAGGTATTAAAATAATAAATAAATAAATATATAAAGTAACTCTATCTTGTATAAGAATAAATTTGTTTTAATCAATGGGTCTACAATATATAGCTATTTAATATTGTGACTTTAGTAATGCCAATGTATTTTTTAAAAATAGAAAATGAAATAATTGTAATATATATGTATCCATATGAATAACTATATTTAATACATATCTAATTAAAATTAATTTCTTTGACTACAAAGTATGTTCACATGGGAACAACCTTTTTTATAAAATATAATACTAATCAGTGATTAGTAATCACTGTGATATATATATATATATATATCAGTGATTATATATTGCCTAAATCTGATAATAATATATTATATTGAATATTATGAATATTATATCAACTATTATTGACTAATAGTGTTTATTGTGAATTCATGTTTTATATAAATAGGTCATTTCCAATCATATTAATAATTATATTTGTAATATTAATTTATATAGATATAAATTATATAGAAACTCAACATTTATGCATATTCCTCCTCTGATTGCTGTGTGTTCTCTAGCTCCAGTAAATAACCAGTTGATGGAACTGCAACGGAGACACTAGATATAATAGCATCCTCTGTATTGTTCTTTACCTTGTTCTGAAAATATATTGAATACAAATTAGATTATATATATATATATATATATATATATATATATATATATATATATATATATATATATAATTAAACAGTATATATATTAAACAGTTCCTCCAACACATTATTTTTATCTGTAGAATTATTTAATTTTATATAATTGTTGTAACTAGTTATAGGAAAAAATGTATATAGTATATTAAAATTTATATTATTCATTAATAATATCAATTTATTTATGTATGCCAAATAAAAGTTATATATATATATATATATATGTGCAGTAAACTTGATAACAGTGGGTATCACCAGTATCGGTTATAACTGAAATATTATGATTTGAATACAATAATATTAACTATATTAAAAACAAATAACTTATGGATAATAATATGGATAGTTTAATATTCCAACATACAAAAAACTGTAAAATTACTATTTGAAAACAAACATACTACTAGTTATTCACTACTATTCAAAGGAATCTATTATTTAATATATATATATATATATATATATATATATCAATACATTTATAATTAATGTTTTTACTATGTAAAGTAATATCGAAATACTATAACTATGATTGAAATATAGTATTTTAATTCTAAATAATTATTGAAAAGTATAATATTTGAACAACTCTGGTATTTTTTATTTTTGGTTTAAACTTAGATAACTCAAAAACACAACCTGACCAACCCTGCTAATAACTGATTTGATAAATGTATACATTAATATATAATATTATCAAAAATGATAAAAACAAATTTACTTTTCATCATATATTTACTAACAAATGAATTATTGATACAGTTCTGTGTTGTGAATGCCTTGCTCCATCATAAACTGATTCTATGGGTAGACCATTAAACACTTTATTACGATTACCTGAAAATATATGTTATTTTACATTAGAATCAGAATTATAGCGGCACTTATTTAAAAATAGTTTCGTGTGAGGTGTCCCAATAGCGAAATATAGTTACAGTTTTAAATAGATGGCATAAGTTCATATACATGTTATATAATAATAATATCAGAATTTAGGCATGACAATGTTAAACGAAGAAGCGAGATACTTATATCTAGTCGTTTACCCATTTCACTTTCCTAAAGAATATTTATGAGGAGAAAAGTATAGTAAAAGTAAAATTAAAATAAATATAATAAAATTTTAAGATTTAAAGTTAGTAAAATTATATACAAAATAACAAAATTATCAATACACATTTAATTATTTAGTTTTCTATTAGAATAATACATTTATAAAAAATCAGAGATATTAAATTTATATCAAGAATAGCCAACAATAATTGAAAATAATGAGGATAGATGGTGTATCAACTTCAGGGATATGGGTGCGTCAGGTCCAATGATGTAGGGATCATATTTGTTCCAATAATAAGAACACTGACAATACTTTCCTCTCAATACAAGTATATCCATTTCTTCGATACGTACCATACCCACATTAACACAAAAATATCAGCCATTCCGTCATAAAAAAAAACACTATAAAATAGATTTAACGTACATAATACGTTAATATGTCCATAATTATATATTATCTTCTAATCACATATTTACTAACAAATGAATTATTTCAGTTCTGTGTTGTAGATACTCCATAAACTGATCCTATCGGTAGACCAATAAGTACTTTATTACGATCACCTGAAAATATATCTTATTTTACTTTGGAATCACAGTTTTAGTCGCTTTATTTAAAATATAATTGTTTGGCATCTAAATAATTAAATATACGATACTAAATAGATAGAAAAAGTGTGCATACATTTTATATGTACCTGATAATATACTTTTAAAGTGTAAATATATATAGAATCGGTCTCATATTTATTTATGGTACATAATACGCACATGAAAATCCGCATAAGATATATTTTATAAATTAAATTTCACTAGTGCAACAGCTTAGTAGTATATATTGGGAATAATATTATATATATATTATCAAGATAATCTCGTACGGTTACCAGTAAACGATATTATCTCGTACGACTTGAGTCCAATTATTAAATTTAATTTAATTCATAATTATACAGTTCTTATACGAATATATATAATACAATATATTATATCAATATTAATAAGTTATTATATATAATCATATAAGAACTATATAATTATGAAATAAATTAAATATAGTATGTTGTTCGAAAATACCTCTTACGAGATTACTGGCTACCTCTCGTACGTTGATAATCAGATATTATATATGAGATATATGATATAAAATAGTTAATAAATATTTATTCGTAGCATAAATTATGCACTAGGCACAATGTGAGGTATTTTATTAATACGGTAATATAATTATTATTATTAAATATATATTGAATAATTAATATTAGTTGTATTGTAATGATAATAATTAGTTATAATGTATAACTATGTGGAGTAATAAAATAGTCAATTATATTATATAATTATAATATATGTCACAAATTATGTGCAGATAATACTTAATATATCACGATTTTTGTGCGGATTACGTCCAGATATCACATAGTTTAACTAAGATAACTATGATGATTATAATCCAGGGTTATCATAGTTAATGCTTTAGAAATATTATTGAATTAAGTATAATGAATAAAATATAATTATTATAATAATACACACATTTCTAGAATATATTTCTAATATTATTATAATATTATAATAATTATATATATTTAATATAATATTATATAATTATTATAATAATATAAGAAATAATAATTATGGATATATAAATTATATAATATAATGTATAGTATATATTGTATACGGAATTTCTTGATCTATTTCGCCATTTTCGTTATTTAGAGCGCTTACGTAGTTCTATATCTAAATAATATTTAGAAAATACCCGAAGCTAGTCTTATAACTATGATAACATATTTTACTATAACTATTGAAACAATGTATATATATAATATATGAATTATTAAATTTATTTTATCTTTTAAATATCTAAATAAAACCTTTTTCTTTTTGTCATTATTCTTCATGTGTTTAGATATTTTGCTTGAAGTATTTATATGTTATAATACAGAATCTTATGTTATACTATTATCAATATAAACATGATAATATGATACAAATATTATTTTAGAGTTAAAGTAAATTCTAGAAGTATGCGAGCAGCATGTTTTCACACGTGATATGTTATGGGCGGGGCTTGTGAGCGTGAACTTCGAGGACATGAATATTATATACAAGGACTTGAACTATTCTCAGAATAGTTCTTAATAATTCTTGTGATAATAATTGAGTGATTAGCCGGTTGATTAGTTATTACTTTAACTTTACATGAATTATTGACTTTGCAGTGATATATAATGTATATGCATACACGATTATTCAGATCTAAATATAACTTATACGCGTGCATATACATTATATTATAATATATATTAATACATTTGATTTTTTATTAAATTTAAATTATTACTATTAGAAATTATTCGATTATAATTCTAATATGTTACGTACATATGATATAGATATAGTTTTAGAATGCCCGTTTAATTTCAAGTAGAAACAATATATTAAATATGTATAATAATATAATCCATCGCTAAGTTATCCGTAATAGTAACTGTACAATTATGTATTTGTTAATAAATTGTTGTTGTTATTCAATTATTACTATTATAAATTATAAGTTAACTTATAGTAATTACTATAACATTTACTATAACGGATAACATATTGATGGATTATATTATTATTATAATAATTATACATATATAATATATTTGTTCTACTTTAAATACAGCATAATAGCATAATCATTATGATAATGTAAACATGTAATTACATGTTAAACATGATGTTTACATGTTTAGAACTCATGAGTTCTATATAGTATCTATAATAGTTTCATTCCAAATTCCACTTAATTTCTAGAAGAAGTAATATATAATATTGTTTAAATATATATAGGTATATCTAGAGTAACAGTAATTACTGTTACTGTTTTACTGGTTAACTATTTCTATATATAATTTCTGAAAGTCCAATTAATTGTAAATAGAAGCAATATATTATACATATAGGTAATATAATAATAATATAATAATATAACAGAACGATACGTATATATAATAGTAGGTCCTAAGTCACTTATTAAAGTCAATTACCTAATTATCTTACGTAAGCCTTGCTGTAAGGCCCTTACAGTGTAAGGGCAGGTATATTTTGTAATTATTTGTGACATCTTTTGTTCTACAATTACTTAATTACTTTCGAACAAATATATACAAATATCTACACATTATTATTAAGTTAAACAGTAATTTTATAATAAAGTAACACCATAATAGGTCAACTGTTATATTATGAATTATATTATAATTCAAAAATGAATAGTATAGGTTATATTATATATTTACCTATATTATTATTTACTAATTTATCTATATCCACTTATCTCTATAATTAAATCCCACCTATTTAAATTATACGTAAATTAATATAAATAAAAAATAGTGATTTAGCCAGGATATCCTTACATATGTCTAGCGTGATGTATTAGAATATATTTATATAAATATTTATATAAATGTATACATTTTGTTTAAAAGTCTAGGTTCGAATCCCCGCCGTTGCATAATTTTTTTTATTAATATTTATATATATATATACCGAAACATTTGTATTAATATATATTTATTAATTTATAAATTATATAATTAATTAATTATATAATTTATAAATAAATATTATTCAAATAATATTAATATTAATAATTCATATATTATATATATATATATATATATATATATATTATTTTAATATATTTAAATAATTTATTCTTCTAAATAAATTAATAATATTAATATTAATTTGTAATGCTATTATGCTGATATTATGTTGTTATTATTATAATTGCAACATAATAGCAGCATGATATACATTTAATAGCAAAATAATAGTAGCATAATAGAATTACAAATTAATAACAGCATAATAGATTTTTAATGGCAACATAATACAGCATAATAGCATAATGTAAACATTTGAGGCTATTATTTATGCTATTATGCTTCTATTATTAGGATATTACTATTAGCAGGGTTTAGTAATGTAAATAAATAGATACCAAATGATATATAACCTATAGTTATGAAAATAACATGCTACCTAATGATATATAACCTATAGTTATGAAAATAACATGCTACCTAATGATATATAACCTATAGTTATGAAAATAACATGCTAACTAATGATATATAACCTATAGTTATGAAAATAACATGCTACCTAATGATATATAACCTATAGTTATGAAAATAACATGCTACCTAATGATATATAACCTAGAGTTATGAAAATAACATGCTACCTAATGATATATAACCTAGAGTTATGAAAATAACATGCTACCTAATGATATATAACCTATAGTTATGAAAATAACATGCTACCAATTGATATATAACCTATAGTTATGAAAATAACATGCTACCTAATGATATATAACCTAGAGTTATGAAAATAACATGCTACCTAATGATATATAACCTATAGTTATGAAAATAACATGCTACCAATAGATATATAACCAAGAGTTATGAAAATACCCGGGTACCTAATGATATATAACCTAAAGTTATTTTTACTACTAATTTTATACCAATTTATTGATGATTTGGTAGCCTGGGTAAGTAGTATACGTGATATAATAAATGTATATAATTACAATAATATCTAGTTGTATCTGTATCTGTATCTGTAAAATAATAGTAAATTAATCTTAATATTTATATATATATATATAATCGTACCTTTATCGATAATTTATATTAATTAATTTCCATTATATCGGCTTCAACCCAGAGGCAATTAATGTATACTGCTCCTCACACTTTTTTAATATATCTAAATACAACAACACATAATTAACCAAACCAGTATATTTATATGTGCACTATATATAACCAAGACATCCTATAACGTCAGGGTTTTAGGAGGTATTGATATAACTAAAAATTATATTAATTATATTTTAAATGTATATATTATTATATATATATATATATATATATATATATATATATATATATATCTATTGAAAGTGATTATGATAATTTTTTTAATTTATAATTAAATGAGTTAATTTATTCAATTGATAATTTAATTAATTAATGAAATTAATTAGTAATAAATGTAATTAATATATAATAATATATATATATATATATATATATATTAATTTAATTTAAAAGTGATAAAAAGTAAATAATATATAATAATATATATAAACTAATTGAATTATTTAATTAATATAAATAAGTTATTAATTTTAATCATTGAAGGTTAATAACAACATTTTATTTTTAAAATTATCATATTATTCCTAAATATTTATATATAAAATTATATTATCATTGATAATTATAATTATAATTCAATCATCAAATATATTTTATTTAATTTAAAATATCTTATTATTATAATTCCAATAAACTGATAAATATAGATCATTTACTAACTATTTTGTGAAGACATTATTGTTTTTAAATATATAAAAATATATAAATATATATATATTTTAATACAATTAATTCAAATGTATGTGTATAATTATAAATTAAATATTTAAATATACAAATATATGTACACATGTTTGTTTACACTGTAATTTTACTAAACTATAAATCTATAAAATCCATTACTTTAATGGGTTATATCACTAATTTTAGAATATTATTAAAATATTATAGGAACTAAAGTTCTCAAAAGTTCTCAAAAGTTCCCATTATATTATTGAGAACTGAAGTTCCAAAAAGTTCCAAAAATGTTCTCAACATAAAATATTGTTGGAACTAAAGTTCTCAAAGGTTCTAAAAAATTTCCCATTATAATTATTGAGAACCAAAATTCCCAAAAGTTCTCAAAAGTTCTCATTAGTTCTAAAAGTTCTAAAAAAAGTTCTGAATATTTTTTTTTGGGCTGGGGTGGTAGGGAATCGACCTCCATATATGGAGTGTTAGCTTCGAATACAAGAATAATATATTCAATAAGCAGTCCTGAACCAAAAATCAGAGAGGTACCTTGGCAATATATTTTACTCTGTTGCCACCCGCCCAAGTGTTACGGTGCAAACCATTGGATCATTAATGGTGTTGATATTAAACGGAAGAACCAATTCAAGGTCAACGGTTAATAGTAATGAGTCAAATAGGCAACTGCCCGCAATGTAATAGTGGTGAGCACATTTGCGTAATAAGCTAACGAAAAGTATACACGGGAAACAATCCCGATACAGTAAGGTAAGGTAAGGAAAGACCATAGATATGCCAAGAATAAATAAATGTCATTTCATATTAGCTAATATACCAGTAGATTTACCTGAAGCCATACCATTTGTTTACAATACTCATCAAAGTTGTTTGTTATATCATTATAGTTATTGATAATGCAAGATGATGCGTGTTCTCTTGTCAATAATCTGGTTGGACACAACGGTTTATAATATTATTTTCATTATTTTGAAATAATTGTTTAAACTTATCTGACTGATTATATAATGGACCTAAATCTTGAACAGTATTTAGAGAATTTATAATTATAGTTGATTCATTGACTGCTAAATATGGTATATTATAATAATAAATTAATATATATATATATATATATATATATATTTATATATATTTATATGGTATATATGTGTATATAATATATATAATATATATATAATGTATATATATATAAATACCTTTACATTTTCAAACATATGTGCGGCTCCATCATAAGTATGGGCTCTTAAATTTGATAATGGTAATCCAGTTCTTATCAACACATATTTTATAATACTAGAAATATTTTCTCCTGTATTTTTATTATTTTCATACAATATTATGATATCTTCTTTTACATAAAATATACTCGTAATATAACGAATACATATAGATTATTGTTCTATGCCGCATATATCTTACGTTCCATCTACAACTATTCCAAATTGTTTTGATTCTTCATTAATTTCTTTCATTAATAACTTGTTTGTAGATTAATTTTATAATGTAATGAGATATTATGTCTAGTATTTCATTTTGTATATTTTAACTTATATGCCTATACGCATGCTTAGTATTTAAAGCTCTTAAAATATTATCATCTTCAGCTCTTAATTGTAATAGGTTAAGAAACTGTTCATCGTCAGAATTGTGTCAACGTAATGCCATTCCTTCATTGGATAGATACTTTATTGTAGTTATAATTTTCTTCAAATTCCTCTCCATATTATTTGGTCTGCAGTGAAATGTTCATTAATTTATGATAATATTGTTCTGATGCTTTATAAACTTAGAATACATTCAATGTTATCAATATGGGAACGTTATTTGTTATGATTTTTTAATTTTTCAATAGTTTTTTTCCTATTTTTGAATCCAATAGAAATAGTACATTCTACTCCTTTATTACTACCGTTAGAATCATCTATGTAACATATATAGCATACAAAAACGTTCACATCCTTATCATAATGTAACCAAGGATAGTATTTATACCATTATTTTTGGACATATAGATTTCTAAATGTATTATCTTTTCCATTTATTATGCATGGTATATCAGATATTGATGATTGGGATTTTTCATAAACTCTGAAATATACATTATATATTGTTAGAAAATGTACAAAATACATATTTATTTGTTTAGAATAGTTTAGAATAAAAATAAGTAATGCGATTTTGAAGTTACAGTAAAATGGATTTAAATTTCGTTTGTCATGTATGATTATATATGATACCATATATTTTTATTATGCCTAATTATTATTAATATATAATAATTTGTTAGGAGGGGGTATCCCCCCATTATATTTTCAGGTGGTGATACATCCCCCCTTCCACCTAAACTTTTGCCCATGTATATATATATATATATATATATATTAATCATGGAATAATAGTATATGATAAATATCAAAGAATTTAATAAATATTTGTAATAATTAGCATATGTAAATATTTAAATTATATGTAAAATATATTGTAATATTAATTAGCATATGTAAATATATATATACAAAATCTACTACCTCTATATATATACATCTAAAGGTATTTGATTGTTTTAGTAGTTATTTAAAAGAAAGGAAACAACATACACTGTTAAAAATAATGACTATAAAAAACAACTAGTTTTCGTTAAATACGAGGTAAAGGTTTTTATATATAAAAAACCTTTAGTTCATTTAAGCAAAACTAAAGAGTTTTGGTAAACCTTTACATTTTTAGTAAATTACAACTAAAGGATTTTTGAAAACCTTTAGTTATGATTAAATAATAACTACAGGTTTATAACCCTTTACTTTTATTAAATGCTAACTAAAGGGTTTCTAAACCTTTAGTTATACCTCCAGTTGTACTAAAGGTTTTATATATTGCAATACAAGTCAAAACTCTATACATCGAGATTATTTACTATCGAGCATATAGGCGATATATATACATACTCTATACTATTTACAATATATTATATACTATAAACTATATATATATATATATATATATATTATTACTTACTATAGATTATTAAATAATAACTAAAGGTTTTGAACTCTTTACTTTTTATTAAATAATAACTAAAGGGCTTCGAATCCTTTAGTTATACCTATAGTTTTAGAGACAACTTATTGTTTAATCTATTAGTTAATATATAATTAAAACCAAATATATTTTTGATATTTTAAGTTTTTGTAAATATTTAAAACATATTTTGTAAGTAAAATTAATTATTATATACTTTATAAGTTAAAAGTTGTGTTCTATATGTACATAATATTAATTTTATATGAAAATATATATATTTTTTTTAAATTGTCTCTTTTTATAACAGTATAATTTCATATATAAATATTATTTAAAAGGCAATTAGTACTTGTCTGGCACGGATATTATGTTTAATATATTATGTTCACTAATATGATAATAGAGTTTATTTGTTATCAGGAAACGTTTACAGCCTATTTAATGTTCTACTTGTATAAATTATACAGTTATATTTATGAAAATAATTATTTATAATTACAATATATATATATATATATATATATATATCATAGCTATTTGAATTATATATAATTTAATTTGAGATAAATTGTATTCACAAATATATCAACCATTTAGTTAATTTAATATCAAAAACCTTTAGTTCAAATAAGTTCAAAACCCTTTAGTTAATATTCTATCAACAACTTTTAGTTCAAATAATAATACAACCCTTTAGTTAATTCTGATCAAAACCCTTTAGTTCTTTATGTAGTAAAACCCTTCATGTTTCACTAAAGCTTTTACTAAAGGGTCGAAAACTCTTCACTCACAGGACCACTTACTAAAGGTTTATTCAGCGAAAACTAAAGGGTTATTTTTAATAGTGTATATTATAATAATGAGTCAGATATAACAAATATTAATTATGGAATTCCCCAGGATTCAGTCCTACGAACAATACTATTTATATAATTTATGAATGAATTGCATTTATTTCTAATAAATGTTCAATTATTTTATTATGATTTATATGATTTATATGATGACACTAATATTATTTTTAAATATACAAATATTAATAATCTTAATTCATTAGTTACTAATGAATTTAGAAAATTAAAAAATTGGTTTATTTAGAATAAATTAACAATACACAATTGAAAAATCTTGCTATATATTAATATATAATATAAATTCATCTTATTTTGATAATAATATTTATATTGATAATAAAATATTTAATATAGTAGAATGCTATAATTTTTTAGGAATATATATTGATGCTGAACTTAAATGCAATGTTCACATCGATTATATTTGCAAAAGAGTATCAAAATTCATAGAAATATTACAAAAACTCAAATTCAAATTTTCATTAAGTATAAAATCACTTAAATTATTATATAATTCTTTTATCCCACATAATCTTAGCTATTGTATTACTATATGGGGAAATACGTATAAATCAAATATAAATAGGATTGTTATATTACAAAATAGAGCTATATGTGCTATTTATAATTTATAAAATAGAATTAATACTGATGCATTTTATAATTAAGAATCGGGATTTGCAGTCGCAGCTCCTTAATTTTGGTATTCATTGCCAGTTGACATCAGATCAACCGAGTCTGAACCTTTGTTTAAACGTAAAGTTTAAACATT
This sequence comes from Osedax fenrisi, assembly GCA_964019155.1. NCBI lineage: Eukaryota > Metazoa > Annelida > Polychaeta > Sabellida > Siboglinidae > Osedax > Osedax fenrisi. Next base: position 52,773,582 of record OZ025243.1, read on the forward strand.
ATTTTATTTCTTTATAACTGCATTATTTAATATTGTTATTGTTCTTTTATATATATATATATATATATATATATATATATATATATAATATATTGTTATTGTTATTGTTATTGTTCTTATTTATTTATGTTCAAATTGTTATTTCCTTCATTATTATTACATTATATGACGCCGATAAAAATATGATGTTTAGTAGTCAATAAACTATTTAATAATAACTATTTAATAATAATAATTCTTTAAATATTTTGAAATTTAATGATGTAGGTACTAATACGTTATGATATATTAAATCAACATCCCCATATAGATCTATATTTTTTCATAAAAAAATAACTCTAGTCAAAGAAGTCCAAATAAATTTATAATACCATCATATAGGTTACAAATAAAATATGTTAGTATATTTTATATCGGACCTATATTATGGACTAATTTAGAAAATTCCTTTAAAAATTGTCTATCGAAATCATTAAATAGAATTTGAAAACTATATATCAATCATTATTTATATTAATATTTTATATAGATTTATTGAAAATTTATATACACATACATATATATATAATAGTTTGGTATAAAAACCCGGATAGATATTGAAGCAAATCTTATGATAAACCGTTGGAAAAAAAAGTATGAGTAGTAATAAAAACAAATTAACTATACAGATTGTATTTAAATTATAATGGTAACATATAAGAATTATAAAACTTTAAAACAAAAAATTAAAAAAAATAATGTTTATAAATAGATTTAAAATTTGTAACAAAAACTAGGGATTGGTAAGATAATAAATTTTTCAAGTATGAAACAACATAAGATGAGCATGACCCATTAAAAATACACTATAATCATAGCTACACTTCCCATAATAATAACATATTTTCAATGTTAATAACCATGCAAACTAAAAAAACCTAGTTATATCCATTGAGTCAAACCCACTCATCGATTGAATTCAAGACTGAATGATGTTCATATAATTAATCAAAATTTAAAATCTATAAATTATATTAAGTACACTATTACATTTAAATAACCATATTAGTATATGATGTATTGATGTAATTAAAATATAATATCATTAATGTATATATTTTACTGTACTCATAATTTCATATTAAAATGTCATCATTATTAAATAACATATAAAATAGTAATTGATAGAAATAATAATATGAAAGAGTATATATATATATAAAAATATAATATAAATATAAAAATAGTCAATAAAATAAGAAAGTGATAAAACAATATACAACAATTAATAAAACTTTTAAACAATTTTTTAAAAGTGATAATATTTTTTTTAATATTTATCATATTATAATAATAATTCCATACATTTGGGCCAATAATTAATATACAAAACGATTTTATATCAGTTCTATTTTTTTTCTTGATAAATGTATATTTTCTGCCAAAAATAAATAATTTGTGTATGTTATTATTAGATATATATTAGTAAGAGTATTTTTACTTACTTTAACAATTAAAGTTTTTAATTTAACAATATCAGTAAATTCCATTATGTATTTGTGTATATAGTATAGAACTATGAACTATGAACATCTATGAAAATTAGTCTAATTACTCAATTTTTGAGTTTTTATTTTGGCTTAATATTACTTTCGAAAGTATTACCACATATATGTGCGCAATAATCAAGATGATATTTAAAAATTGGTTAATAAACTAAAATTAAACTCTTTTCGTTTAATTTATACTTTATTTTATTTAATATGGCAATAGATTTTATATATAGATGTTATATATATATATAATATATATATATATATATATATATATATATAATATATATATATATGTGTGTGTGTGTATATATGATTTTAAATATTTAACTAATGATAACTATTTAACTAAGGATACATATTTAACTAATGATATTTATTAAACTAAGGATATTTAAACTATATAAATTATAATAATTTTAAATTACATGAATATATTTATATAATAAAATTCATTTTCCATCAGTAGTATTATAATTTAAAATGTGTATTAATTGTATGTTACTATATTTTTATTTAATTTTATTTATAATTTTAAATTTATTTTTTAAATATATAAAAAAAACAAAAAAATAAAATATTATTTTTTAAAACTTTTTACTGATTTTAAAAACTTTAAAAAAAAAGTATGTTATATTTTTTAATTCAAATATTTCTTGAGGTTTATACATAATCTCACACTTAGTTATTATAAAAACTATTATTACAAAAAGGAAAATTACTTTTTAGTCTTACTTCTTAATTTTAGTTTGAATTTTTAGTTTTGAATATATATTATATGGTATCCAAACATAAGATAAGACGAGGTAGGCCAACAATGCAATGGCAAGACAATATCGTGAAATGGACTGGTCTTGATAAATAAAGCGAAGAGAGCTGCAGAAAATAGAGAAGGATGGAAAAAAAATGGTGACGAAATCTACTGCGCCTCTACGGCATCCAAATACTATGGGATAGGAAAAAAAGGTTAAAAAAAAATCCAAACATATTTTACTCTTTGATTTCAAGTATTAGTATAGAATAGGTAACAATAACATTAATTTTTTTGTTCAATTGTAAAGTTATGACAAATTTGTAATACTTTGAATTACTTATACATTTTAGTGTTGAATTGCAAGTGTTTATTTTTGTGTATTGGATTATTATTGTATATTAGGTATATTTTTAATTATTTAGTTTTGTATTTTTTTACATTTTGTTTAATAAAATAATTTTTTTGAATTATTCTTAGATTTGATTTTTGTTATTTTATTTATTTATATTGTCTCAAAGTTTATTTATGAATGGCATTATGAGGAGTTTAAAAAATATATTCATATTTGTATAATATATTTAATATAATAATTACTATTATAAAAAGCTATTGGAATACACATAGTAACATTTGAACTATTTTATATTGTGTTTTTTATTGTGTATGACGTAGTGGATAATGTTTTTATAATTATTGTGGATGTGGTACATGTCGAGGAAGATAATATACTTGTAGTGAGAGGAAAGTATTGTCATTGTCTTATTATTGGCACAAATAGGATAACATTATTATTATCAAAAATATCATGTTTTGTATTAGATTTTTATTTTTATATATAATTATTAGTAAATATTAATTTCAATACTATAGTATCATTTAATATTATAATTAATATTATTAATGAAAGTATTGATTATGTATATTATATAAAGAATACCATGTATACTATAAAAAAATATAAAAAAATAATAATTAATAAAATGTATTCAAAGAAATAAAATTATTGATAAATATATTAATTGAAATACTATAATAACATTTAATATATATATTAGCTCAAATTTTTTCTCTTAAAATAAAAATCGCTCGAAAACTTCCCTCTTTTGTGAAACCAATGGCTAATAAATCATCATTGTACTTTTTTTTTAGTTTTAATGGAAATTTAAAAAATTCTATTATAATATTTAGTTTTAATTATATATTATAAATTTATAATTTATTAACCTAAGAATACAAGTGGCATTAATGTGAATTTCTTTATAAACAAAATTAAAATTATTAATTTTGTGCACATATAATAAATAAATGAACTCCTCTTTAAAATGGACTTATCGCTCCAACTTTGTATTATAACAGATTTCATAATATTATTATATATTATAAGATCAAAGTATTTACGTATTCTAAAATTGTATAGTATAATATAAATTAATATAATTGTATTATTATGAATGTATTTAAAAAAAATATACATTTAAAAATTAATTTTATTTATCAGTTGGTATATATTTAATAAATATTCATAGCTAAAAGAAAAATATAATTTTTAAGAATGTACTCATAATAATAACTGAAATCTATAAAAGCTTGTAAACTTACCACATATAGGATAAATGTAAAAAGTTCAATATAACTATTGAAGCCATAGTATTTAGAATATAGGGCCATTTTTGAAAATATATTTCAAATAATGAAACCACTAATGAATTGTTATTTTCTTATATTTTTAATATTAATACAGTATACGTTATATAATATAGTTAATATTGATATAAATATTAAATGATACAATAGTATTGAAATTAATATATTTATAAATAATATTATATAAAAAAACTAAAAAATACCAACAACATTGATTTTTATTATTCAGTATTATAACAACTAATTTCATGTCTATTTTATTTTTATAATTCGGGTATATAATAATTTTTTTTTAAATACAAATAAATTATAAACTCTATTAATAATAAAACAATATAGATATAATTATTATCAATAAAATCTATAATAAATATTATAATATTTTAAAAATTGTATTATAAATAAAATTAAAAATAGTTATAGTTTATAATCTTATTAAGCATTTCTTTTAAAATATGTTATTATATTATTATGTAGGTGACAATTCAATAATTAAAACTTGTATTATTATTTATTGTTTTTATTTACTTTATTATTCGTTTATATTTACTTTTTTTTTTAATATTTATATACTTTATGTTTATATTACTATTGCGTAATATAAATTATGTAAAAAACGACTTTTTTATTTTATAATTATTATTTTTATATTGTTTTATAATAATATATAATGTTATCATAATCTGTATCATTAATATATTATATATGTATATGATAATATAATATACTGATATAACATACTATAATATAATATCATACTGATAAAATATGTATATTTATAATTACTCTATCAATTACAGGAGTATGCATTTCAGTTCAATGCAATTATGGTTTGAAAATAAAAAATGATATTACAAATCATGTTCCGCAAATTACAAAAAAATCTTGCTCTGGGGATAAATGTACTGTAAGTATTAATATTAGCATATCATATGTATTCATATAATTTATATATACATTTTTAAATATTAAAATAATATCATAAATTATTAAACTTTATTTAAATTATGTTATTTATAATTTTTGTAAATTTTCTCGATTTATCTTCTCCATATATAGTTATTATACTTAGTGTTACTTCTAATATATGTAGTATATGGGGGTTACATTTACTATTGTTTAACCCTATTCTCTTTCGCAGAAAATTACAGCACATATGAATGCTTTATATTTCATCAATTACGATTGTGATCTCTACTTGATATGTGACGAAGATAAGGATTCAATTAAGAAGTTTACAGCAGATCAATATTTATTTATGAAAGATAGCTATGATAGCTACGAGATATTGATTGAGTGTTGCTCTGGTAATCTTTGCAACGGTTTGTTATCTAATTTAATATTCTAATTAAATTCAAATTACATTATATAATTAAATTATTCTAATTTAATAATTGTTTAGAGATTATTCATCATTTATATTGCATGCAAAGGTAACAATAGCATGTTTTTACAAATATTTTCTTTAGTAGTACTTAGGTGTTTTTAATACTTCTAAAATACTTTCATTAAATTATATATCGTTATAAAATGGTTGAATGTTTTTAATTATTTTTTAATTTTAATAATATAAATATAATTATTTTTCATAATTAATGAATTACTATTTGTCAAAATTAGCCATATATAAATGTATATTATTTATAATCCTACCCTCAGTGAAATAATCAACTATAATATTTATTTACATGTTATTTAATCTGTGAAAATTAAAAAAAATTACTATTCAAAATACAAATGATAAAATCATGTAATGTAATGTACACAATGATAAATAATTATTTCGAGTAAATTAAATTTAAAGATTTTTTTATTATTATATAATTTTTATATAATAGATAATAGTTAATAATTTATATATAATTATTATATATTCTATATAATAGAGTATATAATAATTTATACATAATTTTTATATGTAGATATATATAATTATAAAATAAAAGTATAAAAATATAAATGTATATCTATAGATATACAATATATTATAAGTTAAATATTTGAAATTCCTGTAAAATCACACCAACTCGAACGTAATTATTAACTCGAATTATTAAAGGTTAAAGTTTAACTATATTTTTTAAAAGAGGTTTTACACCTAGATTTTTAGAATTAATAATTGCATTCGAGTTGGTGTGAAACCCCTTAACATATCAACTGCCTATATAATTAAGTGTTTGTTAATTAGTGATGCTTTTAAAATGATCATTTTAATCACAATATTTAAAATAATTCAAATTTACTAAATATAAAATTCTTTGTTAATTAATTTGATAGATATCTCCATAGGGAAGGTTAACCTTCGATTATTTACATGTATATATAGGGGTATATTAAATAATAAGGGGTCTGTTAAAGAATATATAATCTTTAAATTTTAATATTTTTTTTATATTGTATTTATGTAGATAATATTCATTACTAAATATTTACGATCCTGTTAGATACGAATAAGATAAATAGAAGTAGATTTATAATGAATATTACTTTATTGTATGAAAGATTTTGTAATATAATGTTATCTATATAATATAAACATTAGCATAATTAAAATACAATAGTATTATAAATATAGTATATATATATATATATATATATATATATATATATATATATATATATATATATATATATATACTCAATGGTATAATGATTCGTAAAACCTTATTAAAGTTTAGGAAATTGTGAAATAATATGTTCTGATATATTTTTCTAAAGTTGCATTTGAAAATGTTGGATATTAAATAATGATATCATTACTATTTAAACTATATATATATGAATACAATAACAACCATCAGCATATATGTTTACATCATCAAATAAAAATAATTTAAATATGTATATACAATACAAAAATATTAAGAGAACATTACTATTATCGAATTATAAATATTTTAACATTATTTAACATTTGTTAACAAGCTTATGTTTTAAAATAAACATTTGATGATCTTATAATTATTTAAATAACAATTTATAAATAATTATTTAGATAATTAATTATAATTTAATATTTTAGAATACAACATTTGAGAAACTAAGGTTATAACCTTAGTTTTTAAAATTTGTTAACACAATTGGGTATATCCACCACTTAATACTACATACTATACTATAGGTAATATATATATATATATATAATATACATTTATAATATACTATATGGCTATGTCGATATTAATGGTGTATTGGAATGTATCTAATATACGTATATATATAAATGTATACAATATAAGTAACTAAGTAACAATATAATATAAATAAAAATACATGAGTACTACAAATTACAATAAATATAATAATAATATGATATTAGTTACGTAATGATGAACTCCACCACAGGTGCGTCGACTTTAATATCCAGCCTATTGCTGGTGACATTGATGTCTATTATAACAACTCGCCTATTGTAATACTATTGTATACACACACTATGCACATCTAGGATGTCGAAAGTATTGTTATCTATTTATTATTATTTTTTTTTGTATTATTTTGTTTGTATTTTATATATTTTATCGTTTTTAAATTAATAAATTATTTTATTTATCGACTTATTACTTCTATTTTAATTAAACTGTATAACTTTAAATCTAGTATATTGTCGTTTTAATAATTCCAAATAAATATTTGATTATATATTTTAAAATATTAGTAATAATACAATAATATTTAATTTTTATCTGAGAGAATAGACTGATAAATAAAAAAACAACCTATAGAATATATTTATACTTACATTTTAAATATGTTAATACTGTAAGTCGTAGAAAACCTAGAAATGTCTTCATGTTATTTACTTATCATTATTATCACATCAGTTACTTTATGTTGTTTTAATGATAGAAAATGTAATGTAATGATACTAATAATAACCTGCAGATCGTACATAGATTTGTTATTAACTGAATATAAATATGGTATATAGATATCATATAAATACATATATATTCATCGGTATCTCGGAGTAAAAGCTGGAAAGACTGTACAGATATATAAATAATACAGCTTCATGTATAGCAGAGGAATTACTATCTATTTTATAGATACAAATTATATAGTAAAATTATATTTATAAATATTAAAATTTAATTACAAATGTAAAAATCTTATATAATATTTTAATCAATGGTTACAACCAATATAATGTTAATATTATAGTTTAAAAGAACACTATTAATAAAAATATGCACATTAAATTGTAGGTAATAATTTAATAAAATGTATCAATTATACTTTGTGTATATATAAATAAATCCATATGCATAATAAACATATATATATATATACGCATATGTAATTGAACATTAATAAAACAAACTTTTAATTCATCCATAATTATAGGAGATTTTATTTTCCCAGAGTTTATTTGGAAATAATATAACTTTTTGTTACCCATAGTTATAACTCTTAAATATACATTACTTTACAATTCGATTATTAAAAATTCATTTTCACAATTAATAAATATATCAAATTGTAATAATAATATAATTTATTTGCTTTTTATTAATAAAATACGTATTAAGTGTACATTAATTGTATAATTATAATAATATACTTATACGTATAATTAGTAGACAGTATACTGTCTAATATAAATATTGGACTATATAGGCTTATTAAAAATAAAGGCGACCACTATTATTTTAATGTAATGTAAATATTGAAAAATAACCATGTAAAAATATTTAATAATTAAAAAATAATGATTTTTTATAATTCTAATATAAAATTGATTATATATATTTTTTAAATTTAATTAAGCATATCAAAATAAATGATTATAATATCGAACCAAAATTGAATATTTTAATAAAATTCTAAATAAATTTTGTAGGGGAAAGTAACCGATACGGACAGTGCCAGAATACGGACACCCTCGGTATCTCAGAAACCATAAATCCTACCAAAAAATGTGTTATGAATAAAATATTCATAATTATATAAATAGTCTAAAAAAGTATTTTTTATTTTTTAATTATTCAAAATATTGCTGATATATCCAACAAACTGATTTTTTTATTACATTTTTAAAATTATGAAAAAAAATGTCTACTTAAAACCTTCTCAAGAATATACAAATGTATCGATATAAAATATAACACGATATTATTAACAAATAACGCATTCTAAAATTATATATATAATTTCTATATTTTTTATCAAATATTCATTAAGTTATAAGCATATATCAAGAGGTCATATAAGTTCCTAATACGGACACTCTAGATGTGTTAATACGGACACCCTATAACCAATCAGCGCGCAGAGTATGAACTATTCTGATTTTCATAAAAATTGCGTGCGTTATAATATTAATACCACCAATAAAGCTAAATCTAAATATTTTATTATTTAGATACTTAAAGTATATTATTAATTAAAAAATAATAAAAATAAATAAATTATAACACAGAGTGTCGTATTCGGACATGGGTACCGAATACTGACACCCCCGTTATCTCTGGAATTAAAAGATTAAATAAATTTTTTAAATCACAATAATATCTGTAATCATATAATATTAATATATTGTAATTTTTGAATAAAAATAATGAGTCATAAAATGTTAAGATCATTTATTATTAAAGTGTCCGTATTAGGTTACTTTCCCCTATTATAATTATCTCATTATCTGTTATTGACTCTATAATAAAGGAATTTCGTGTATACATCGCAATAATATAAAATTTAGATAATCAAAATGTTTACATAATAATTATAATGATAATATATTGAAGTAAACGACAACGACACATATATGTTATCAATTTTAAACAATTAATATTTATTATATGAATGTGCAATATAAATTGAGTGAATTCAAAAACTATTGCTTGTCTACGAAAATACAAAATCTGGCGAGTAACTAATACTATTTACATATATATATATATATATATATAAAGTTATTTCGTTTGGAAATTTGTTAATAATACCAAGACATATTATTGTTTATATATATTAGATTAATATTGTTATTATTTTTTAGAATAAATGTATACTAATTATAAAGAAATTAAATGTAATACAAGTTATACTTAATACATTTAACTAGTTACAAATAAATACAATAGTGTTATTGAAAATAATTAAATTGTATTAAATTGAATTAATTATAATTAGTATAATCGAGTGAGTCAACTCAAGGATCGTGTTCTTGTTAACGGCGTTATAAGAGCGTTGTCGGAGTTATGGTTGTGTTGATGTGTGACGTATACTACATATATGCTGCGATGTTAATACGGATGAGATGTAGTAATAATACGTGTGTACGCCAGTGCTACACTAGAGATACTGATCGTGAAATCACGCTTTTGTCGTTTATTTTATAGAGATTACTATATCGTGACTATTCATTATGAACTTCGCAATTTTTCTATTTAATCATTGGTCTAGAGTTTAGCTCCAACGTGGATTTTCCTATGGCTGGTTAAAGGTCATGTGATATTAGTATGGTGATTATCTATATTTATAATCGCCATTATTATCTACCGTCTCCGCCGTAGCTGGGAATTAGCCTTATCTTGTTATTGCTCTTAGTGCGTTGTCTTCATTCGACGCCTCGTTATCTCCTAAACGGCTTTAGTTATTAATAACTGACGATTATGTCGGAGGGTCGTATTGAGTACTACTATATAGTAGAATATTCTACTAATTTACCATCAAAAAGTATTATAATTATTATCAATAATAAAGACAATACTTTACATTGAATTCAATTTAATTGAATAGTAAAAGTCTCAGGATTAGTCGTTATGTACGAAGAGAAAGAGAGATAGTTTTCAAATTAATTGTAGTTTAGTGTTATTATATTTATATATATATATATATGAATAGGTTCACCTATAGGCAGTAAGTTGGGGATTACCTATAGGTTACGGTGGTAGATTGAGTTTGTCAATGACAGTATAATAGCAAGATATAGAATTTCCATTACTATATCCCTTTGATCGGCGAGTGTAGTAATAACGCGAGACAAATATTTAGTAAACAAAAAGTCAAGCTTATATAGACATTATATTATGATTTTTAGTCGTAATGACCATTTAGATCGACTAAAATGTATAAGTTTGTATTAAAATAATTAGTCACTGAATATAGTTGAGAATAGTCTACGATGATTGACAGGAGGGCGGTAGCCTAACGATAATATGTAGGGGTATTAAAAGTAAGATGTATTACACGTTTGGTGAGTAATATATCATAATCGGTACTTAGTAAGTACTACTTACTATAGTATAACTATAGTTATTTGGAAGCTATTATTTATATGTGGTATAACGTTAAATGCGCTAAACATCAACTCGTGCTCTTATTTGAATATATTTTGGTTAAATAAGAGGTTATATATGTGTCCTTCAATATAATATGGGTGCATGAATCATGTTTATTTAGTCATTTTGAAGCCGGTGCGTATAAATCATGGAAAATATAGAGTTTTTAGGTGACTATTAGAAGAAAGTTCTGTATAATTAATAAGTGATTTATCGATGGTTTAATAATTTGTATATGGAATGATTTTAAGTTTGTGTCATACGAAGAAGTCCAGTTCTTAATTGATTAGTATTATGGGATATGCGCTTTAAACGCCATGATATCTTGTTATCAGTAAACCTAAGTATGCGCACTTAAGTTAAGAACATATTTGTAGTTATTGATTAGTTTATTTTGTGTAGCATGGTATAATATACGTCCATAGGTTTTATATTTAGATAGCGGGTTATGCATGAATAATAGTCAATAGCCGTTATCAATGTTGGTATTTTATATATATATATATATATATATATATATATATATATATACCCTATAGCGTGGAGTTCCGATTGATAAAGTAATTTTTCATAAAAGTAATATTGCAGAGTGAAAGTAAAAATGAAGTTTGATAATTAAGCAGCCCAGCAAACAGTAAGAGCAGCATAATAGCAGCATAACAGCAAATGCTAGATCCTCAAATGTTTACATTGTGCTATTATGCTGCTATTAAATGTCTATTATGCTGCTATTATGCTGCTATTATGCTGATATTATGCTGCTATTAATTTTAAATGTCTATTATGCTGCTATTATGCTGCTATTATTATAATAGCAGCATAATAGCAGCATAATATCAGCATAATAGCAGCATAACAGCAGCATAACAGCGGCATAATATCATTACAAATTAATAGCAGCATAATAGCAGCATAATAGACATTTAATAGCAGCATAATAGCACAATGTAAACATTTGAGGCTCTAGCATTTGCTGTTATGCTGCTATTATGCTGCTCTTACTGTTTGCTGGGAGGCTGAATTCGAAGGTGAGCGAGTATATTGAATTGTTGGTTAAGTTTAGTTTTCGTTAAATGTTTATTTGAGTTAGGACTACTTTGCATTACTTACAAGGTTATCTATACCGGATATTATGAATATTAACGAAATTACTCAATTTATATTGAATATTCATATAATAAATATGTTGTATAAAATTAATATCCTATATGATAACACACCTTATGCTGATTCTGTATTAAATGGTGTTACTATAATATTACGGAATAATCTTTCCTCTGATATACATATTGTAATTAATATATATAATAATATTTCTACTTATATAAATTACCATTATTATTATTATGTAAACATTATTATTATCTTTTATATGATTATGATGGCTAAACTACATTCCTTTATTGAAAAGTCAATTACAGATAATGAGATTACTATAAATATAAAGGTACGCCCACATTTAAAAAAATATATAACAGATAATTTTAATATATCTATATGTAAAATGGATATCAACTATTAAATATATATATAATATAATATAAAATATACTATTAATAGAAATGTATAATATATATATATAAATAATAATGATAATAATAATACTAGATTATTTATTAAAATAAAGTATATATTATAAGTGTCGTTTTATTAAAATGTTTATAAATATATATATATATATATGTATATATATATTTTTGAATTGATTTGAATTGTTTATTTAAACACCAATATGGTGCCCTCTCTGGTGTATAACAATAACGAAACATAATAAATACAATCGAATAGAAAATACAAAATAACAAAAATTAAAATTAAATTAACTTAGATATAAAGATTAAATAAAGTATACAAAAATAAATTAAGAAGTGTTTAAATAATGTTTTAGTTTCTTTCTAAAACAATATAATGATTGGATCTTCCGTAAGTCATACGGTAGGACGTTCCATATGCGAGGAACAGCGGAGGAGAATGCGCGATTACTAAATCCGTTAAATAAAGGATTGCTCTCCAATAGAATTGCATCATATGTTCGAATATGTTCCAGTAGGTGGTAAAATTATAGGTAGTTTGTGAGCAAATAAATGGTTTCCTTTAACATATAAAAAATTGTTAAATATTTGAACGTATAATTTTACCCATAAATAAACACCTAGTGGAACGTATATTTTTACCCATAAATAACACCTAGTGGTACGTATATTTTCCCATAAATAAACACCTAGTGGAACGTATAATTTTACCCATAAATAAACACCTAGTGGAACGTATATTTTTACCCATGAATAAACACCTAGTGGAACGTATATTTTTACCCATAAACAAACACTAGTGGAACGTATATTTTTACCCATAAATAAATACCTAGTGGAACGTATATTTATATCCATACACCGTAAAAAAGAAACGTAAAACAATTCATTCATATATTACAGGAACAATATACAAAATACGGATATGATATAACACGTGAATAATATATATATAATAATAAACTGGGAATGCAAGGGTATATTTGTAATGATAATAATATAAGTATGTATACATATATGATTATATATGATTATAATATACATATATAGTATATAGTATGCAAATATATAGGTTTCTGTTCATTACATATCACAGTGTATAATGCCATATACATATATATATATATATATACGAAATTCATGAAGACGATACTGGATCCTAGAGATGATATTTACCATATATATTGTATATAGATTTATGAGCTAAACAGAGTAACCGATGTTTGCATCGCTTTCTATATAATAGCCATTTAAGATTATGTTGATGTTCATCTATTTTCAAATGTTCACGCGAATAATTCTATAAATATTCTTATACCTCATATTCTTTAAGTCACTAAATACTCAATTATGGATAATACTAGAGCATTAATAAGTAGCTTATAATCTATAGAAATACGCTTATAGCAATACTTTCTAATATGACTAATCCTACGTAGATGAAAGTTAGCATATTTTGATATAGAACTAATGTGAGCATCGAAAGATAATGTATTATCGAATATATATATATAAATAATAATGATAATAATACTAGATTATTTATTAACATATATTATAAGTTGATTTATTAGAATGTTTATAAATATTAATATATAGATATCTAAAAAAGCTATCATATATATGATAGCTTTTTTAATTGTCACATGTGAATAATTAAAACTACGCCCTTTACACGCCTTTCCTCTTAAACTATACCGTTACCTAGCCAGTTTGACTACACTGCCTAAACATACGTACACATACGAGTAATACAACTGCTTCAACATGCGTGATACCTTTATCTGTCTTTTCTCGATCATAGGTTTCTATGTTATATATAATCTGATGCATGTATGCTTGTATGTATACAATAAAACTCATAATCAAATATTGTTTTAAATTAAAAGTTGTATTCATGGTCCATGATTCATATAATATGATAAAATAACTACACAACAATTTCACAAAATATTCATTAGAAGATGTCATATACTTGTCAATATATTCTAATATACAACAAAATTATAAAGGTGCTAATCTTTATAACTAATTACTGTTTAATAACATTTAAAGATATATGTCATGACATAATATTAAACATACACTAAAACTAAAGAAAGTACTAATATTACTTGTTCGGTATTTTTTGAAATGGTTTATTGATACAAAAATGAAATGTTAAATGATTCTATAGTATTAAAATTAATATATTTATAAATACTATTATTAAAAAAAAACTAAAAAAAACAACAACCCTGCTCTTTATTAATTATAATTAATACTATAGTATTATAGTATCTATTCCAAATCTATTTTATAATACTGTTATACCATTCTGGTATATATATATATATATATGTATAAATGTTTTTAAAAAATAAAATAATTTATAAACTATATTAATGTTAAATAATATAGAGATAATTATTATAATAATTATCTCTATGTATACATAACAACTCTAATCAATATTGTAATAATTTAAAAATATTATAAATATAAATAAAAATAGTTATTAACTTCAACATTAAATGTTAAATGTTAATATTTCTTTATTATTAAAAATAAATATGTTATAATCGTATTATGCAATTCTTTTAAAACATAGTTTTACCAATATGTTATTACTAGTAAATATTATTTAAAATGTTGATCTATTTTGTTAATATAACTTTTTATGTCTATATATTTGCGTGAAAATTAATGAATGTACTATGTTTTATTATTTTTATTTACATTATTATTCTTTTATATTTTTTTTTTTATATAATTCTGTTTTTAATCTGTATTATCAGTATTTTATTAATTTCATATTTTATATAATATTAATTTAATTTTATGTTTTATTACTATTACTTTTTATTTTTATAATTATTATTTTATTATTTTCGAATAATATATAATTTTATTATAATATGTATCATTAGTATATTATATATGTATATAATATAATATACTGATATAATATAATTTAATATATTATCCTAATAATAAAATATGATAATTTGTAATTACTCTATCTATTACAGGAGTATGCATTTCAGTTCAATGCAATTATGGTTTTAAAATAATAAATGATACAATAAATAATGTTCCGCAAATTACAAATAAATCTTGCTCTGGGGATAGATGTACTGTAAGTATTAATATTAGCGTATGGTATTTATTCATATGTTATATATTTTTAAATATTAAAATAATATAATTTAATTATTAAACTTTATTTAAATTATGTTAATTATAATTTGTGTAAATCTTCTCGATTTATCTTATCCATATAGAGTTATTATAATTAATATTAATTCTAATATGTGTGGTATATATAGGGGGGTTACATTCGCTATTGTTTAACCATATTCTATTTCGCAGACAATTACGGCACAAACGGGTGATTATCGCTTCATGACTTACGGGTGTAATCGCTTCCGTATATGTGAAGAGGATAAGAATGCAATTAAAAAGTTCACCGCAAAACAATGTACATTTAGGAAAGAAATCTATGACATCTGCGATATATCTATCGAGTGTTGCTCTGGTCATCTTTGTAACGGTTTATTATCTAATTTAATAATTTAATTCTATTTACATTATGATTAATTAAATTATTATAATTTAATAATTATTAGAGGTATTATTATTTATCATTTACATTGCATGTAAAGGTACAATTGCATATTTTCAAAATGTATATAGGGGAGAGTACTCGAATACCGACACCCTAACAATAAATCACCATAACTTTAGTATTTCTCAATTAAATATTTCCATATTTTATTTATAAGTATTAAGTAGGTATATACATATAATAGCTATTTTTAAATTTAATTTAGTTTGTTTATCTCTGAGATAACAGGGGTGTCAATATTACAGGCACTACCTCGAATACCGACTCTTGGCACATAATATCGACACCCTAAATATATCGATATTTAGATATACCATATATTATTTAATATCCACTATCCAATCAAAATTAAATGCGCGTTACTTTTAGTTAACACACGCAATTCATACGTTGTTTTCCTATAATTAATATTCGAAAATATTTTATATTTTATATTATATTATAAATATTAAATTTTAAATTACATAATGCGAATATTGTACGTAGGAGTTTTATATAGTTTCTGAAAGACTATTTAATTCCAAGTAGAATCAATTCTAAGTAGGTGTATATTATTAGGTATATCTATTAATTTATGAATATTATCATAACGCACGCACATTATAAACAAATAATGCTGATCGGTTAAAGGGTGTCGATATTACGTGCAATTAGGTTGTAGATATTATGAAATGTATGTTGCTTAGGTAAACGTCAATGACTTTGTAAAAAATTATGAAAAATAAAAAATCATTTCGGCACATTGTAAAATATCATTAGATCTATACGATGTATTTAAAATATTTAAAATATATAAATTTTCAAATGATTGAGAATCGATATTGTACATCAAAAATTTCATAAATTTAGAGTTGTAACGATAAATTCAGTATTTTGTTTATAATTAAAAAAATATAAATAATAAAAAAAAATTATACTTATATGAATTAGAATTATATTGATTAACATTTCATACATTAATTATTTTTTGATTTGAATTATATTTTAGGAGATCTATTGGATGTCGATATTACGTTCATGTCGATATTTGAGAACTCTCCCCTACTTAGTCGTTTTTAATACTTCTAAAATACTCTCATTACAATATATAGCGTTATTAAATGGTTGAATATTTTTAATTATTATTTAATCTGAATATTATAAAATATAATGATTATTCATAATTAATTAATCATACAATTTGTAAAAATAAGCCATATATAAATGTATATTATGTATAATCCTACCATCAGTGAAATATTCAACTATATTATTTATTTACATGTTCTTTAATCTGTTAACATTAAAAAAATCTTATTTCTAATTTAATTTATAATATTATTTAATGTTTAAAGAATTATATGTTCATCAAATGATCATTTTAAAACATTAGCTTTTTAACTAATTTGAAATAATTTAAAAAATATTTTTAATTCGATGATAGGAAGTGTACTCTCTCAGTAAACAGTTGTAAAAAATTAAAAAAAATTTACAATCTTGTAAAAAATACACAAAAATATGACGCGCTAATGAGTATATTTTTTACAACCGTTTACTAGGTTTAATATTTGTATATTGTATATTGTTCCTATACTAATTTATATTATTTTTATTTGATGATGTATATGCAAATTATTTGTATTGTATTCATATATATATATATATATAGTATGCATAGTGATGATATTATTATTTAATATCTAAAATATATCAAAACATATTATTTCACAATTTCTCAAATTTAATAAGATTTTATGAATCATTATACCATTGAGTATACTCAAATATATATAATATATATATATATATATAATACTATATTTAATAATATTGTATTTATATGTATGATTATATTCCATAGATACAATTATATTAAATAATCTCACATAAAATTACATTCATTATAAATATACGTATATTTCTTACTCATATCTAATAGGGTTGTAGCTAGCTAATAATGAACATTATCTACACAAATACAATATATAAAATATAATATATCTAAATATTATATATACTTTAATAGAACTATATATTTACATGTAAACAATGAAGGTGACCTTACGGAGACGTGATACCTCTCAAATTAATTAACAAATAATTGTATATTCAGTAAATTTGAATTATTTCAAATATTGTGATTAAAATGATATACAAATTATGTATATGTTTGAAATATTACTTATAAAATGAACGTTTTAAAAGCATCACCGATTAAACAATAATTAATTTTATAGGCAGTTAATATATTACAGGAATGGCAAATATTGAACTTGTAATATATTGTATATCTATAGATAAACATTTATCTTTTGATACTTTTATTTTAAAATTATATCTATGTATATATAAAAATGATGTAAAAATTACTAACTATTTTATATAGCATATATAAATATTATATATAAATTATGAACTATCTATTATATACAAATTATAAAATAATAAAAAAATCTTTAAACTTAATTTACTCGAAATAATTATTTATCATTATGTACATTAAATCATTATTTAAATAATTAATTATAATTTGATATTTTACAATACAACATTTTTGAAACTAAGCTACCACTTATTGCTAAATAATATACTATAGGTAAAATACATATAGGTATACTACTGGAACGTATATTAGACTTATCCAATATAAGTAACTAAGTAACAATATAATATATTATATATATATATATATATTATATATTATATATATAGATAATAATACATGAGTACCAAAAATTATAATAAATATAATAATAATATGATATTAGTTACGTAATGATGAACTCCACCACAGGTGTGTCGACTTTAATATACAACCTATTGCTGGTGACATTGATGTCTATTATAACAACTCGCCTATTGTAATACTATTGTATACACACGCTGTAGACATCTAGGATGTCGTAAGTATTATTATCTATTATTATTGATTTTGTTTCGAATTTATATATTATATCGGTTTTAAATTAATAAATTATATATTTGTATAGATGTAATTATTACTTCTATTTTAATTAAACTGTATAACTTTAAACCTATTATATAGTCGTTTTTTTATAATATAAAATAAATATTCTAATTTAATTATATATATATATATATACATATAAAATAAAGTTCATTTATTTATTTATTTATTTATTTGCCATTGTTATCTCATCGTCATGGCTGGGAATTAGCCTTATCTTGTTATTGCTCTCAGTACGTTGTAATTCTTCGACACCTCGTTATCTCCTTGACGGATTTAGTTATTAATAACTGTCGATTATATCGGTGGGTCATTACCATCGAATATTATTGTAATTATTATCAATAATAAAGTCAATACTTTACATCCGCCTTATTTCTAGATAAAATTATACCTGGATAATTATTTCTCTAAAATATATTACAATATAATATTTTCCATAACAATCATGGATAACTCTAACATTATTCATTTAATTATATATAAACAATAATATGTCTTGGTATTATTAACAGATTGCCAAACTTAATAACATTATATATATATATATATATATATATATATATATATATGTAAAGAGTATTATCGCTATATTTATTATTTTCGTATACAAACAATATCTATATATTTATATCTACTATTGAGAAATATTTGTTCTCATAATAAGGATGGTCTTACTCTAATTTGCCATAACAATATATATATATATATATATATGTGAAAACCTATTCGTTTTCCAAATAATAAATGGTCTTAATGATTGCCGTTTAATAGTTAAATATCAATAATTTCGATTATGCCATAATATTAATATTATTATGCCGGTAATTTAAATTATGATATTATATGTCGTTATATAATACTTTGCTATAATATATCGAATTATACTAAAGCTTCTTACTTCCCTACTTTTTCTAACGTCATCTCTACACCATCAAATTTCCAATCATAAGCTATAGCTTGCGATTATTCTTCCTTTCTAGAGGTCCTACTTTATTGGCAAGTCGTTCCCTGTAGCCTATATTTCTTTGCATTTACACTTTTTAACGCAAGTCTTCAGATTGTTGGTCCTTTAAATATGTAAACTACTAGAAGTATTACTACTGTAAAAATAACTGCGTCTTTTAGCAAACTTACCAATCGGTCAACATTTTAACTGATATCTGTTCGTTCATCTATATGTATATATACTTATCCCTTTTATTTCTTCTAGTTTTTTATTGTTAAATACTTTATTTAATTTCTTGATATGTTGTGTTTGAAAGGTATTCATTGTTTCGATCTCTTTTATTATGACTTTCTCACTTGTCATATTAATATCGACTAATTTATCCACAATTTTATTCTAAATCCAATGTTCGTGATCTAGCATCTTCTTCCGAGATCTATTATATAAATAAATATGGTATGAATCCTGAAAATATAAATATTTTAAGTTGTATATTTAAGCAGGAGCTGTACATTTAGTTTAGCTAAATAACTTATATTATGTCATTACATAAGAGAGGACTTATAAATTAGTATATAGTTAATAATCTTTGATAGAAATGATACAATATCGATATAATTTGTTAACTTATAGACATTTTTATAATACTATTTAACGTAGGTAATTGCTATGTTGTATTAGTCAGATTTAGTATATACAGTATGTTTTACATATCATGTGAAATATATTATAGTTGTATGTGGTTTGTAGTTTTTCTGAAAAGTAGACCAAGTTTACATATTTGTATTTTACGGATACATAGGTCTAAATCGAATCAGGTATATTAGTGTAGGGGAATTGTGTCTAATACGGGCCAGTGTGTAATACGGTCCACTGCTATATCTCTGTAACTATTGTAAATATATACCATATTTATTCAATTTCATATTTCTATTAATGAGTATTTTTTATTTTAATATGCATTTATATTCCTAATATAGATCATTATATCAACAATTAATTTACAAATGAAAATGTTATTACAGGCACTGCCTCGAATACCGACACATTGGCTCATAATATCGACACCTTAAATATATCGATATTTAGATATATGGTATATATACCATATATTATTTAATATCCAATATCCAATTAGATTTAAATGCTAGTTACTTTTAGTTAACACACACAATGAATACGTTGTTTTCTTATAATTAATTTTCGAAAATATTTTATATTTTATATTGTATTATAAATATTAAGTTTTAAATTACATAATGCGAATACATGGGAGTTTTATATAATTTCTGAAAAACTATTTAATTCCAAGTAGAATCAATTCCAAGTATATGTGTATATTATTAGGTATGTCTATTAATTTATGAATATTATCATAACACACGCACATTATAAACAAATAACGCTGATTGGTTAAAGGGTGTCGATATTATGTGCAATTAGGGTGTCGGTATTATGAAAATGTGTGTTGCTTAGGTAAACGTCAATAACTTTGTAACAAATTATGAAAAATACAAAATATTTTCGGCACATTGTTAAATATACTTAGATCTATACGACGTATTTAAAATATTTATAATATATAAATTTTCAAATGATTGAGAATCGATATAGTACTTAAAAAATTTCATAAATTTAGAATTGTATCGAAAAAATCAGTTTTTTGTTTGTAATTAAAAAAATATAAATATTAAAAAAAAAATTATACTTAAATGAATTAGAATTATATTGATTAACATTTCATACATTACTTATTTTTTGATTGGATTTATAATTTAGGAGATCTCTAGAGTGTCGATATTACGTGCATATCGATATTAGAGCACTCTCCTCTAATTATAAGTTGGTTGTTAAATATTGCGATATGTGTAATGTTAATGAATATGTTATTATAATAAACTATAGTTTATTATTTTGATATCAAATCAATTATCTTTTACTTACAGATAGCATTCAATTTTAAATAAAAACTGGTAAATGAACCAATTGGGTTCTTACTCCTAAGGAGAAGCAAGATTAATAAATAGAATGTATTTAAAATATGTCATCAATAAAATTATATATATATCAAATAATTAATTTATTATTTCATCAATGTATATATTATTCAATAATAATATCTATAATTATTCAATATATAATAATAATGTTAACAACAATATTATTAATATGTATACATATGTATACATATGTATACATATATATATATATATTAACATTTATATATCACTTATAATTTAATATATTTCTTTAATAAAATCTAAAAAAAACACATATTTTTACCTTTTTAATTATTATTAAATAATAAATTACTTATTGATTAATTTTAATATAGTTAATTTTTGTAATATTACTTATATAATTCATAGATAAGTATAAATTAACTTTAAAATGATAGTTAAATGTTAAGTTTATATGTAACTATATATTTATTACTTTGAATACAATATTATATTTATCTTTAAATACATTATTTATATGTTGATTAAGGAATAAAGGAATAATTTAACACTTTTATGTATAATATATTTATATCATATTAATTACGATTAGTAATATAAGTATAATATTTATTTAATGTATAATTACAATCTATAAGATTTAATATAATTCAAGAATTTTAATTTTATAAAAATATTATTTATGCATATTTTAAATAAATTTGTCAACACTAATCTCTTGTTTGTTTACATTTTGCTCATCTAGGTCAAATAAATACCGTATGCAGGATAGATAGGGAGCTGTACTGCTTGGAGATAAGGAACTATAATTATAAAGTTACGCCCACATTTAAAAAAACATATAAATAATTATAATATAACTATATATAAAAAGCAGAATAACTATTAAATATATATATATATATAATATAATATAAAATATACTATTATTAGATATGTATAATATATATATAAATAATAATGGTAATAATACTATATTATGTATTAAAACTATGTATTATAAGTATCATATTATTAGAATGTTTATAAATATATATATATATATATATATATATATATATATATATATATGATAGATTTTTTAATAGTCACATATGAATAATTTAAACACGCCCTTTACACGCCGTTTGACTACACTGCCTAAACATACGTACACATACGGGTAATACAACTGCTTCAACATGCGTGATACCTTTATCTGTCTTTTCTCGATCATAGGTTTCTACGTTATATATAATCTGATGCATATATGCGTGTATGTATACAATAAAACTCATAATCAAATATTGTGTCAAA
Source organism: Osedax fenrisi (assembly GCA_964019155.1). Classification (NCBI taxonomy): domain Eukaryota; kingdom Metazoa; phylum Annelida; class Polychaeta; order Sabellida; family Siboglinidae; genus Osedax; species Osedax fenrisi. The sequence goes on from OZ025243.1 coordinate 52,797,087, forward strand.
TTAAAAGTTGTATTCATGGTCCATGATTCATATAATATGATAAAATAACTACATAACATTTTCACAAAATATTCATTAGCAGATGTCCTATACTTGCCAATATATTCAAATATACAATATTTTTAAAGGTGCTAAGCTTTATAACTAATTATTGTTTAATGACATTTAAAGATGCATGACATAACATAATATTACACATACACTAAAACTAAAGAAAGTACTATAATTACTTTTTATCAGGGTTGTTCGGTATTTTTTGAATCGGTTTGTTAATAAAAAATAAAATGTTAAATGATTCTAGAGTATTAAAATTAATATATTTATAAATACTATTATTTTAAAAAAACAAAAAAAAACAACAACCCTGCTCTTTATTAATTATTAATTATAATTAATACTGTAGTATTATAATATCTATTCAAAATCTATTTTATAATGCTGGTATACCATACTTCTGGTATATATATATAAATGTTTTTCAAAAATAAAATAATTTATAAACTCTATTAATATTTAAATAATATAGAGATCATTATTATAATAATTATCTCTATGTATACATACAAACTCTAATCAATATTATAATATTTACAAATTTTATTATAAATATAAATAAAAATAGTTATTAACTTCAACATTAAATGTTAAATGTTAATCTTTCTTTATTATTAAAAATAAATATGTATTACTCAATTCTTTTAAAATATAGTTTTACCAATATGTTATTACAAGTAAATATTATTTAAAATGTTGATCTATTTTGTTAATATAACTTTATGTCTATATATTTGCGTGACAATTTACGAATTCTGCAAATAAACCTAATATCATCATCATCATCATCATCAATTAAAACATGTATTATTTTTATTATTTTTAATTACATTATTATTCTTTATATTTACTTTTTTTTAAATATTTTTCTGTTTTTAATCTTTATTATCAGTATTGTATTAATTTCATCTTTTATATAATATTAATTTTATTTTATGTTTATATTACTATTATTTTTTTATTTTTATAATTATTATTTTATTATTTTCGAATAATATATAATATTATTATAATATGTATCATTAGTATATTATATATTTATATAATATAATATAATGATATAAATATAATTTAATATAATATCCTAATAATAAAATATGCATATTTGTAATTACTCTATCTATTACAGGAGTATGCATTTCAGTTCAATGCAATTATGGTTTTAAAATGATAAATGATATTACAAATAATGATCGACAAATTACAAAAATATCTTGCTCTGTATATAAATGTATTGTAAGTATTAATATTAGCGTATCGTATTTATTCATAAGTTATATATTTTTAAATATTAAAATAATATCATTTAATTAGTAAACTTCATAATATGAAGTAATGAAGTTCATATACATTATGTTATTTATAATTTGTGTAAATCTTCTCGATTTATCTTATCCATGTATAGTTATTATAATTAGTGTTAATTCTAATGTGTTATATTCATTATTATTAAATCATATTCTATTTCGCAGACAATTACGACACAAACGGGTGATTTAATTTTTATTACCTACGGTTGTAATCGCCGTCGTATATGTAATGAGTGTAACGATTCAATTAAGAAGTATATAGCAGATCAATATCTACTTATGAAAGATAGATATGCTAGCTACGATATATCGATTGAGTGTTGCTCTGGTGATCTTTGTAACGGTTTTTTATCTATGTTAATAATTTAATTCTAATTACATTATTTTATTTAAATTATTATAATTTAATAATTTAAGCGGTGGTGTTATTATTTATCACATTGCATGTTAAGGTAACAATATAAATTTAGTTTAAGTTTAATTAAGTTAATACAAATACATATTATTTTGAAGAGAATGTAGGTATAGAATTATATACATAATATATTATTATATATAAAATATATACATTTAATTAACATATATGTTAAATAAATCTAATAAATATCTTCATTAAAATTAAAAATTAAGATTAAAATCTGCATCTATAAATATAAAATAATTCATAAAATATAATATTAAATATATAAAATAGCATATTTATAGTACTTAGGTGTTTTTAATACTTATACAATACCCTCATTAAAATATATAGCGTTATTAAATGGTTGAATATTTTAATTATTATTTATAAATAAGATTATAATCTAAATAATATAAAATTAAATTATTTTTCATAATTAATTAATTACACTATTTGTCAAAATTAGCCATATTATTTATACTCAGTGAAATATTCAACTATATTATTAATATATATCAACTATATTAATTTACATGTTCTTTAATCTGTGAAAATTTAAAAAAACGATTAAAATTAGACGTATCCAATATAAGACACTAAGTAACAATATAATATAGATAATAATAGACGAGTACCATTAATTACAATAAATATAATAATAATATGATATTAGTTACGTAATGATGAACTCCACCACAGATGCGTCGACTTTAATATCCAGCCTATTGCTGGTGAAATTGATGTCTATTATAACAACTCGCCTATTGTAATACTATTGTATACACACTCTATGAATTTCTAGGATGTCGAAAATATTTTAATTTATTATTATTGTATTTTGTTTCGATTATATATATTTCATCGGTTTTAAATTAATAAATTATATATTTTTATTGATGTAATTATTATTTCTGATTCCTGAACTTATTACTTCTATTTTAATTAAATTGTATAACTATTAATAATTACTAATATAAAATAAATATTTTAATTTAATTATATATAATATATATATTTAATTTGTATCTGAGAAATAAAATAATAAAATGTAAATATGATAATTTGCTTATAAATAGAAAACAACCTATAGAATATATTTATACTTACATTTTAAATATTTTAATGCCGTATAGTCGCAGAAAACCTAGAAATGTGTTCATGTTATGTACTTATCATTATTATCACATCAGTTACTTTGCTATTGATTTTATCATTACTCCCCCTGATTAATATAATATCGAAACATACTTAGGGTAATCTCATTTCTGATAATTATGCTATTTATTTTGATATACTTATTTATTTTGTAGTAAATAACCATGTAAAATAACTAAGAAATATTTCAAACATAAATTTTAATTATTCATTAATTCTGCATATATACATATTATTTTATATTACATATTCAGCAAGTTACAGATATATATCTTATGATACTTTTAATTAAGCATAACGATATTCTCTAGATATGCATTCACCTTTATGTATTAGTACCAAGAAATAAGATTCCCGATCTCTTGGTTTAACCGTTTCGGCTTTCATCATCGCGGTCGTCGCGATCAGAAATATATGTCATCGCGAATCGCGACGATTGTACATAGACAATTTAAATTACATTTTAAATATATCTACTTTGTGTTTATATAAAATATAAATAACTAATATTTTTTATAAATTATTGAATTTTTATATAATTTTTTAATTTTGCTATGTTTATATCTTTATTTTTACAAAAAGTATACTTATAGTGAAATAAATAATAAAATAAATAATATAAGTATTTATTTAATTATTTTCAAAGGTATAACTTATTTAAACCCTCATAAATTGTTAAATATTACGAATTATAATTCAAAATTGAGTTTATTTATTTATGAATGTATTATGATACTGTGATACATTTTACACCTTAAAAAAATAGTTCTTAATTAAAAAATAGTAATTAAATACTAATGACTATAAATTCGTATTTAAAGTTCCAAATAATTATAAATATATTTTAAACTTATTTCTTAACTATTTTATCATACTTTGTGAATTATGAACCGATTTTGATAAAATTTGCTATGAAAAAATCCACATTTAGGTGTAGTAATATCTACCATTCACATTTTAAGTAGTTCCATTGGAATTGTAAACAGTGTTTGTTTGGAAAAACGCTATCTGACATTTTAATTTTATATTATAAAATTCATATTTGTTGTTTAAAATGCCTTTAACTGATGAAGAAGTGATACGAATATTTGATGATTTACCATCAGATGACTCCGGTGCATCGTCTGGAGATAATCCTATATGTGTTAGTTATTATCGTATTTATTAGGTTATAATAAATTAATTATACAATTTAATATGTCAAATTATATATTATACTGTATAATTTATAAACAATTATATATATATATATTATTCTATAAATACTATGAATAACATTTGATATTAAATTGTATATTAAATATATATTTATATAATTTTTATTTGTTAACTACATTATATAATTTATTTCAAATTTAGTAAATATATATCATATATTTCAAAAAAAAATTAAAATTATTAATAATTTATTATAGTCTTTATTTATATTTATTAAATATATATGTATATATATATATATTTTAAGTAAATGGGTAATGTATATTTTATTTAATATATTTTTAAAATATATTTATTTAATATCATAATTATTTATGTATAATATTCATTAACTTTGATTAAATTAACGGCATTATAAATATTCAATTTATTCTATAATTCAATTTGAATTTTATCATATTTTATTAATATAGTTTATATTAGCTAAACAAGTTATATTATAAAAAAAATACTTTTTATAAATCATTTCCATTACATTACATTCATAATATACATTATTATATATTGGCTATTTTAAATGTTGCTGTATATGTATGCATTTATACATATTCAATCATAATATAAATCATTTTTATTTATATGATTATTTTTTTCATATGATTACATTTTTTATTGAATATCAGATTTATCTGAATATGATACATTAAATATGTTTTTTTATTATATATTAATTATATATATATGTTACTAAATATATAGCTATATTCATAATATATATATATATATATATATATAAATATTTAAGTTATTCTATATTTCAATTTATATGTTATCATATTTTATTAATATAGTTTATATTAGCTAAACAAGTTATATTATAAAAAAATACGTATTATAAATAAATTAATTACATTCATAATATACATTATTATAAATTAGCTATTTTAAATGTTGCTTTATATTTATCCATTTATAAATATTCAATTATATTTAAAATAATAGAAATCATTTTTATTTATACGATTATTTTTTTCATATAATTAAATTTTTTATTTAATATCAGATTTTTCTGAATATGATACATTAAATATGTTTTTTTATTATATATACATATTGATATATATATGTTACTAAATATATAGCTATATTCATAATATATATATATATATATATATATATATATATATATATAATGTATTACGTTTAGTACTATAATAACATATATAATCTAATCCAACATATACATTTTATTATATTTTAATGGTTCATCAAAGTTTAATTAGTTTTTGTAATTTTGTAATATTTCGTTTAGGTATGGGACTTGTCTGAAAATGATTCTGATGATGTTTGTATTTTATATATATATATATATAATTAAATTTATAATTAATATTCATAATAATGTAAAATATTAAATTTAAGTTTCGTAACATTTATATAAAATTTAATAATATATACATGACAAATTCTAAATATACCAGACATTCCTTTTATTTTTTTTAATCGTAAAATTACGGTACCATTTTAATTTATATTTAAATATTATTCCAAACCTTGCCTGTATTAAAAACATTATGTTATGCAACAATATAATTTGTATTGCAGTATTTAGTTTTAATCGCTATAAATATATCTAATTTATAATAATGTTCATATAGAGTGCTACGTCGTCTACCAGGAGTACTCGGGATCGTGGACGAGGAGGTATTCCGTCTACCATAGGTACTATGGGGAAAAGACGAGGAAGTGAAGATTATCCATCTATAGATGTTTATGTTAGTTGTATATTTATTATGTTAACGTATTATTAAATTATACGATATAAAATTACTTATTTTATTATCTTTAAATCGAAAACTTACAGTAACATTAACATTTATATTTAAATATTATTCAAAACCTTGCCTGTATTAAAAACATTATGTTATACAACAATATAATTTGTATTGCAGTATTTAGTTTTAATCGCTATAAATATATCTAATTTATAATAATGTTCATATAGAGTGCTACGTCGTCTACCAGGAGTACTCAGGATCGTGGACGAGGAGGTATTCCGTTTACCATAGGTACTATGGGGAAAAGACGAGGAAGTGAAGATTATCCATCTATAGATGTTTATGTTAGTTGTATATTTATTATGTTAACGTATTATTAAATTATACGATATAAAATTACTTATTTTATTATCTTTAAATCGAAAACTTACAGTAACATTAACATTTATATTTAAATATTATTCAAAACCTTGCCTGTATTAAAAACATTATGTTATACAACAATATAATTTGTATTGCAGTATTTAGTTTTAATCGCTATAAATATATCTAATTTATAATAATGTTCATATAGAGTGCTACGTCGTCTACCAGGAGTACTCAGGATCGTGGACGAGGAGGTATTCCGTTTACCATAGGTACTATGGGGAAAAGACGAGGAAGTGAAGATTATCCATCTATAGATGTTGATGTTAGTTGTATATGTATTATGTTAACGTATTATTAAATTATACGATATCAAATTACTTATTTTATTATCTTTAAATCGAAAACTTACAGTAACATTAAAATTTATATTTAAATATTATTCAAAACCTTGCCTGTATTAAAAACATTATGTTATACAACAATATAATTTGTATTGCAGTATTTAGTTTTAATCGCTATAAATATATCTAATTTATAATAATTTTCATATAGAGTGCTACGTAGTCTACCAGGAGTACTCTGGATCGTGGACGAGGAGGTATTCCGTCTACCATAGGTACTATGGGGAAAAGACGAGGAAGTGAAGATTATCCATCTATAGATGTTGATGTTAGTTGTATATTTATTATGTTAACGTATTATTAAATTATACGATATAAAATTACTTATTTTATTATCTTTAAATCGAAAACTTACAGTAACATTAAAATTTATATTTAAATATTATTCAAAACCTTGCCTGTATTAAAAACATTATGTTATACAACAATATAATTTGTATTGCAGTATTTAGTTTTAATCGCTATAAATATATCTAATTTATAATAATTTTCATATAGAGTGCTACGTAGTCTACCAGGAGTACTCTGGATCGTGGACGAGGAGGTATTCCGTCTACCATAGGTACTATGGGGAAAAGACGAGGAAGTGAAGATTATCCATCTATAGATGTTGATGTTAGTTGTATATTTATTATGTTAACGTATTATTAAATTATACGATATAAAATTACTTATTTTATTATCTTTAAATCGAAAACTTACAGTAACATTAAAATTTATATTTAAATATTATTCAAAACCTTGCCTGTATTAAAAACATTATGTTATACAACAATATAATTTGTATTGCAGTATTTAGTTTTAATCGCTATAAATATATCTAATTTATAATAATTTTCATATAGAGTGATACGTCGTCTACCAGGAGTACTCAGGATCGTGGACGAGGAGGTATTCCGTCTACCATAGGTACTATGGGAATAGGGCGAGTAATTGAAGATTATCCATCTATAGATGTTGATGTTAGTTGTATATTTATTATGTTAACGTATTATTAAATTATACGATATAAAATTATTTATTTTATTATTTTTAAATCGAAAACTTACAGTAACATTAAAATTTATATTTAAATATTATTCAAAACCTTGCCTGTATTAAAAACATTATGTTATACAACAATATAATGTGTATTGCAGTATTTAGTTTTAATCGCTATAAATATATCTAATTTATAATAATGTTCATATAGAGTGATACGTCGTCTACCAGGAGTACTCGGGATCGTGGACGAGGATGTATTCCGTCCCATATATATTATATGTTATATATATACGTATATACATATATATATATATTTAATGTTTATAATAAATACACATTTTTATATAATTAGTTAGTATCAAATTAATTAAATATATGTTATTAGAAATTATAACATTAGTTACGGTTAAATAAATAGATTACATTATTCAGTTAATTATTTAATATAAATAACATTTTTTTATTTAATTACATTGTTCTATAATTATTGATTAAATTACAAATAATAAGTTTTGCTTTTATTATTATAACTAGGTGAATATTGAATATTTTTAATTTTTGTATTCTAATTCTTTTAAAATATATTTGTATGGTAAATTAATTAAATATATGTTATTAGAAAATATATTTAATTAGTTAAAAGTTAAATAAAATAGATTAAATTATTCAATTAATTAGTTAATTATTTAGTTTAAATAAAAAATTAATTATTTTAATTACAATATTATAATAGAAAATAAAATTGTCTTTAAAAATAATATAACTTGTAATATAAAATTATCTAATATTGTATGTGTATTTATAGTTTAAAATGTACATAATTTGTTCTAAAATAATTAATTAAATTACAAAAATAAGTCTTGCTTTTATTATTATAACTAGGTGAATATTGAATATTTTTTATTTTAGTTTTCTAATTCTTTTAAAATATATTTGTATGATAAATTAATTAAATAAATGTTATTAGAAAATATGTTTAATTAGTTAAAAGTTAAATAAAATAGATTAAATTATTCAATTAATTAGTTAATTATTTAGTTTAAATAAAAAATTAATTATTTTAATTACAATATTATAATAGAAAATAAAATTGTCTTTAAAAATAATATAACTTGTAATATAAAATTATCTAATATTGTATGTGTATTTATAGTTTAAAATGTACATAATTTGTTCTAAAATAATTAATTAAATTACAAATGATAAGTCTTGCTTTTATTATTATAACTAGGTGAATATTGAATATTTTATATTTTAGTTTTCTAATTCTTTTAAAATATATTTGTATGATAAATTAATTAAATATATGTTATTAGAAAATATATTTAATTAGTTAAAAGTTAAATAAAATAGATTAAATTATTCAATTAATTAGTTAATTATTTAGTTTAAATAAAAAATTAATTATTTTAATTACAATATTATAATAGAAAATAAAATTGTCTTTAAAAATAATATAACTTGTAATATAAAATTATCTAATATTGTATGTGTATTTATAGTTTAAAATGTACATAATTTGTTCTAAAATAATTAATTAAATTACAAATGATAAGTCTTGCTTTTATTATTATAACTAGGTGAATATTGAATATTTTATATTTTAGTTTTCTAATTCTTTTAAAATATATTTGTATGATAAATTAATTAAATATATGTTATTAGAAAATATATTTAATTAGTTAAAAGTTAAATAAAATAGATTAAATTATTCAATTAATTAGTTAATTATTTAGTTTAAATAAAAAATTAATTATTTTAATTACAATATTATAATAGAAAATAAAATTGTCTTTAAAAATAATATAACTTGTAATATAAAATTATCTAATATTGTATGTGTATTTATAGTTTAAAATGTACATAATTTGTTCTAAAATAATTAATTAAATTACAAATGATAAGTCTTGCTTTTATTATTATAACTAGGTGAATATTGAATATTTTATATTTTAGTTTTCTAATTCTTTTAAAATATATTTGTATGATAAATTAATTAAATATATATTATTAGAAAATATATTTAATTAGTTAAAAGTTAAATAAAATAGATTAAATTATTCAATTAATTAGTTAATTATTTAGTTTAAATAAAAAATTAATTATTTTAATTACAATATTACAATAGAAAATAAAATTATCTTTAAAAATAATATAACTTGTAATATAAAATTATCTAATATTGTATGTGTATTTATAGTTTAAAATGTACATAATTTGTTCTAAAATAATTAATTAAATTACAAATAATAAGTCTTGCTTTTATTATTATAACTAGGTGAATATTGAATATTTTTTATTTTAGTTTTCTAATTCTTTTAAAATATATTTGTATGATAAATTAATTAAATATATGTTATTAGAAAATATATTTAATTAGTTAAAAGTTAAATAAAATAGATTAAATTATTCAATTAATTAGTTAATTATTTAGTTTAAATAAAAAATTAATTATTTTAATTACAATATTACAATAGAAAATAAAATTATCTTTAAAAATAATATAACTTGTAATATAAAATTATCTAATATTGTATGTGTATTTATAGTTTAAAATGTACATAATTTGTTCTAAAATAATTAATTAAATTACAAATAATAAGTCTTGCTTTTATTATTATAACTAGGTGAATATTGAATATTTTTTATTTTAGTTTTCTAATTCTTTTAAAATATATTTGTATGATAAATTAATTAAATATATGTTATTAGAAAATATATTTAATTAGTTAAAAGTTAAATAAAATAGATTAAATTATTCAATTAATTAGTTAATTATTTAGTTTAAATAAAAATTAATTATTTTAATTACAATATTATAATAGAAAATAAAATTGTCTTTAAAAATAATATAACTTGTAATATAAAATTATCTAATATTGTATGTGTATTTATAGTTTAAAATGTACATAATTTGTTCTAAAATAATTAATTAAATTACAAATAATAAGTCTTGCTTTTATTATTATAACTAGGTGAATATTGAATATTTTTTATTTTAGTTTTCTAATTCTTTTAAAATATATTTGTATGATAAATTAATTAAATATATGTTATTAGAAAATATATTTAATTAGTTAAAAGTTAAATAAAATAGATTAAATTATTCAATTAATTAGTTAATTATTTAGTTTAAATAAAAAATTAATTATTTTAATTACAATATTATAATAGAAAATAAAATTGTCTTTAAAAATAATATAACTTGTAATATAAAATTATCTAATATTGTATGTGTATTTATAGTTTAAAATGTACATAATTTGTTCTAAAATAATTAATTAAATTACAAATAATAATTCTTGCTTTTATTATTATAACTAGGTGAATATTGAATATTTTTTATTTTTGTTTTCAAATTATTTTTAATTATATCTGCATGGTAAATTAATTAAATATGTGTTATTAGAAAATATAGAGAAAATATATAAACTTGGTAAAGGTTATATAAAATATAATAAATTATTCAATTAATTAGTGAATTACTTAATATAAATAAAAAATTACTTATTTAAATTATGTAATTATGATAGTTTATAAAACATGATTTACAAATAATATAACTTGTAATATAACATTTTTTATCGTTGTATGTATAATATGTATTTTAACAATTTATATGATATATTTATTTATAAGAAATATATGCTGGTACTCTGAGTAATATTTTAATAAATTGCTAAAGCCGAAAGGGTTAATAATGATCTTGTTTTTCGAAAACTCGCTAACATCAGTTGCAATTGCAACTAATTCAGATGAAGAAAATGTTTACACATCTCGAATCTTTCAAATATATTAGATATTTGTACCGGAAAAACTATATGCAGCAAAATCTTCTCTCTATATTGATGAACTGAATAAGTATATAATTTCATCTAAAGAAGCTTTTAAATCAGTTTTTATTGTATTGATAGAAATCGGAATAAAACAGTACTAAGTAAAACTTCATCCCATACAAGTACTTATATGTTTTTCACTTATATCCATGTATGGCTCTAATGTCCCTTCGAAGCCGCTCTCGTGTTAAGGTATTCCTAGTTTTAACGAGATCCGATTATTTATTTATACACAATTATATAATATCACTTCTAAATATTATTTTACGACCCATTCTAATGGTCCGGACAAGGCTTGAACCCGCATCCTACTGATTGAGTGTCTGACGCATTAGCCACACAGGCAGTATTTATATATATATATATATATATATATATATATATAAATATAATACCTAAGATATTAACTCCAAAATATAAAGTAGGGTTATATAGAAATGTTATATTATAAAACTGTTCGATACACAATATGCGACTTCACTACTAAATAAGGCGAAGAAAGAATAACGGAACAATTGATACTATAGTATCATTATAGTGTTAAATAATAATAAACGAAATAATAAATAATAAATAATAAAATAATAAATACAAGACGAATAGATCTGTCGCGATCCTAAGATATCGCTTGAGACGGATAATATGATCGCCTAACTACACGATGGAAATCTGAAATATATGAACTTAATCCAGATACATATAAACTCAGTTAGCACCCGAAGTCTTAACACAATCAAAGTAAATTTACCAATACTATAACCAATTAAAATTATAAATCTAAGCGATATTACCAAGTGTCGGGCTCAAATTTGATCACTCCCTACAAAAGTAATTCTCAAATTGTAACCATCATGTAGATAAGTTATTCTTAAAGTGGGAAATGTGGGAAAAACAATAAGCGTATTACTTGTCAAGCACATAATATAACTTTCCATGACTGCAACAAAAATGGACACTACAGGCGTTACTGGTGGCTCCAATACCCAAACAATATACACTATAACCCGCATTTAAATTACAACAACACGCTTACATTTTATTACAATAATACACACAGCACCCATTAAAATACTATCTTCACGCTAATAACTTGACTTACTTGACTTAGTTGTGTAGGACTTGGCGTCCCCTTGCAGAACATATGTACACTTGATTTTGTAGGCCTCACGGTCTGCTTCCCTTCTTTTCAAGGTCATAAGTGGAACGCCACTATTCTCTCTGATGCCATCCGACCATCTCTTTAAAGGACGTCCTCTTGGTCTTGTATTTGTGAAGTTCAACTTGTAGCTAGTATTAATCATTTATCGGCTTCTTGCTACATGACCGAACCATCGGAGTTCTCTTTTCACAAGTACATCTGCTATAGTTTCAACTATGTTCAGTGATTTTCTAATCACTATATTACTAAGTCTGTCACTCCATGTAGCTCACATGATAGCTCTTAAACACTTTAAGATAACTCTTAAACCAGCAGGGAATTGATCACTTTTTGCCTCATTGTCCATGTCTCTGACCCGTATATAGATATTGGAAGAATGAGGGCTTTGTAGAGTCTAATCTTGAGTTTTTAGTTACATCTCTGGAAGTCCATATTGTCTCTCTCAGTCTGCCAAAAGCCTGTGACGCAATAGAAATTATTTGCATAACATCATCTGGACAGTTGGGAAGAAACTGCCTAAAAACTTGAACTTCGGGAAAATATTATTGCCGATGTTGATGTACTTATTTTCAGATGTCAGAACTGCACATTTAAGTAGATTGATCGTTAGGCCCCATTTATGACAAGCGTTTTCTAGGTCTGAAGTTGCTATTTGCAATTTTTCAAAAACAGCCGATACTAAAGTTGTGTCATATGCGTACCTGATATCAATACCTGAAATTTCATCATCCAGTCGGGGGTTTCTGTCTAATCACGTGAGGCCCTTCATTGTTCTAGAAATATATTTAATAGTCATTATGCAGACATTATGTATCCTTGTCTCAATAACCACAACACATATATATATATATATATATATATATATATATATATATATATATATAACCAACTGATATTAAACTCGACACTATATAACTACAACATATTTACATTACTAGGGTTCACGCTTCGGGATAGACCTCCAACTTCGCAATTGAAGGTGGGCACCGGAGAAGAGGATGAATAATTCCCATACGATATTATAACATTGGTTTCCAAATCGACTTAACGCCTAGCGTAAACTCGATACAATAGTCACGCGCGAGAGGACCGGACTTAACTAGCAGTTTACAACGAATCTGTACCGAAACACTTCTGCAACCTTATGGTGTACCATCGCGGCAAAAACTGCCTAGTCGTTTTCATCATTGCTGGTATCCCGGAACCAATAATCATTAGTATTCCATCACTACTGAAATTTGAATAGAATATATGAATTATTTTATAGATTTTCTATAGAGGGTATATATATATTGTCTTATATTGCCGTCAACATTCTGGACCAGTACGTTAGGTGCTGCACTGAACTTGGAAGAATTTTAAGAGAATCCCACTCGTACTACCCTATTTATTATTATTTTCTTGTTATATTCTAATCTATATTACTCAATATTAAGACATAGTTTTTATGTAATAGTTATATGATCATATATGTAAATTTATAAATACATTTTTTCTTTACATTTATTTTTTTAATTCTGAAGATGTAGTATTCTTTAATAATTTATGTAAACTTTCCAATTTATGTGAGCTCATTAAATATTATTCCTATAGATTTTGTATATGAAACATGGAATAATCTTTCATTATTAATTCTTATATATAAGATAATATAATTTTTAAATGAATTCACATGAATTTTATTTGTATTTATTAATAGTTTATTTACTTTATCATAAATATTAATTGGAATATCTTTCACATTTCAGTTTTATTTTCAAGGAATCACTAATTATGAAATTTATATAAATAAGCGAATAAAAATGTAATTATTATCAAGATAAAATATATCCAAAGTATAAAACCCAATATAGAAAGTTAAGGTGAATAAGATGTCACATAAGCGATACTAGAAACATATTCATTATAGTATACTTATTTAGTTTATCTTTCAGATATATCTGTAAGATGAAATCAAAACGTACAATATAATGCCTAGCTATTAATAGCTTGTTAACCAATAAGATATAGCTAATAACTTTTATTCTATAAACTTACATTTTATTTATAAGAATACTATTATTATCGAAATGATTATTATTCTAGAGCGGTGTACAGCTTTCTACTATTGTATTCTAACATATTATAATAATGTATTGTAAACTATCTATCTATCTATATATATATATATATATATATATATATATATATATATATATATATATATATATATATATATATGTATATAGGTTTCTTATAATGCTTCTGTAAAAATTAAATTATTTATTTAATTTTTATTATATAAAATAAGTAACTATTGTGGAAAATAAATGTTTATATTCATTCTATCCTCCCTCAAATGTAACTATTAAATACTTAATACTTTATTATTTTCTATATTTATATATTAAACCAACATTTGATTCACTCTAATAACATATCCTAACCATTCCAAGAGTAATATATTAAATGTATTTTTTGTTCTCTTTCCTCAATATATATCAAGCCGGTTCAGTTAGGAGCAATTTAATGTTTGGAGTATTTATGTTATAATTTGTATATATTATAGGTAGTATTCAACCTGCTCCAACGATTTATAAAATGCCTATACATATTTTAATATAAAAAAAGACCGCAATTTAATTTATTGTATTAACTTGACAATTACATTATAAATATATAATTTTAAAATATAGCTAAATATTTAATCCAATTAATAATAATAAAATATTATTATAATATATTATATATATGATGAACATTTCTTTAACGATAGGATCAGAAATATTTTTTATAAAATTTTGAACGATTGAAATAATTAAAATAATCCTATTATTAATGCAAACGATTAACACATTTTTAAAAATAATTCGTAAATTTTTCAAATATAAAATTAATTTTTTTCATATATATTTTGTATACATCATTTTATTATAAATAATGTTTTCAAATTAAAATTATGTCTTGAAAAATTCTCGGAAAAAAATATTAAACAAATATTTTCTTATAGAAAAATATTATTTGAAATATATTTAAAGATATAACTAAACAAACAAATGTTAATGAGATAAATCGAAGTTTTAAAATAACTCAAATGGGCACGAATATGTAAAAAATAGATTTTGTTTGTAATTTTAATGTTAGGGAATTTGTTTAAATAATTAATAAGGTTTTGCTTATAAGCAGAAAACCTATAGGTTTTCAGAAATATAAGGAAATGAATGTATTTATTGGAGGAATTTATTCCATGGTTAAAAATGTATGTGATGAATATAACGAGTAAAGATTAAATGGTCTTATGATTATATAATTTAAAAAGTTCTTTGATGATCTGTTATTAATTTATTGAATTATTATGTAATTAATATAATACATGATCTTATTTAAATTGTAGGTTTGGGAGATTGATTCATTTATGTTATAATCATATTTATGATGCGCAGAGGATTGGGTTGATGTTTTTATTGATATTGATCGATTTATTAAAATTAATAACGGAATTGTGGTATATATATATAATAATGAGTGACAGCGCATAAGTTGGATATCATAGTTGGGAAGGCTATTATCATTACACATTTAAATGTTATAAAATTGGTATTTAAAAGCATGTTTAGTTTACATATATATATGACACCATTGATAGTTAAAAATGTTCGTTTTTGTGTTATTTGAACTATATTTACAATAATAATTACACGATCCAGTTGTTATGTACATTATAAATTGTATATATTATAATGGATTTGTGAATAGTTTTGTATTTTTAGGGATTACAGTTTATTTAATTCAGTTATTAATAAAGATTAATATAACATAATTTATTGAGATAGTATATACGCAGTGTAATAAAATATAATCAGTAGTAATTGAAATAATTCAGTGATTTTAAAAGATGTAATACTAAAGATAATGTTATAGTAGAAGTGTTGAATGAACATAATATTATATATAACAAATAAAAAATTATATATAACCTACATATCTATTATATAATACGTGTTTAATGTATAATGAATGTTTTTACACCGGGAATGTATTGTTTTAATTGTAAAATATGTATGTAATAAAATTAAAATTATCAAAAATATAAACAGGAGGTATAATGAATTTGTAAACAATTATATATATATATATATATATATATATATATATAATATTAAATATAGAATAATATTTAAAATTATAAATTTATTATTAAATTTATAAATTATAATTTATAATTTACTGATATTCACCATATATCGTTATATGTATCTGTATACAAGAAATCACCCTCTTTACATTTGAATGCATCTCTAAACCATTGACTATTCGTCAGTGTTCCAAGTCCTCTCCATTCTTGTGGAGCATACCAGTTTTTATTTTCGATATCACTATGTCTCTCGCTGCTATTCTACAGAAATTCTATTGATATAAAGTGATTAGTTTAATTTCTGATTATAATTAATCATATTGTTAAGATTAACTTAATATACCACTGTAATAGTATTAGTATTAAAATCCATGCAAATTATTTGATAAACTTATAGCAATTTTATTTATTAAATTCAGAATATTAATTTAAAAATAGAATACAAATAATAATTTATAGTTAATTTTAATTAGTGCAAATGTAATACATATATTAAGTAATACATTAATATAAAGTATAGATAAAATATTGCAGTAAATTATATATATATAATCAATAGTTGTATTTAAAAAAAAGTGTATCTATAACATTAATATTATTTGGGGTATTTCTTAAATAAATATTTATCTAATATTTATCTATACTAATATCAGTATATATTACCACATGTGCATATGAATGTATTTACAATACATATATCATACTCATATAATTAAATTATAAATCATGAATCAACATGTTTCTAATTCCATATGTATATGTATAAATGAGTTATAAATAAGTATCAATCAATATTTTGTTGAAGTGATAAATTGTGTATGTTTAAATACATATAATTTTATTAAATATAAATTATGAAAATGTTAAAACTATATATTATTAATATTATTTAAACATTGTAAATCATGTAATAAAACACTTTATTATTACACTTTAAATCGTTATACGAAACTAAATATAATATAACAAAATATGAATTAGTATACATGTATAAATGTATAATATATTTAAAGTATTTATGTTTTAGAAAAACTCGGTTTAAAATTTGATTCAAACTTGATCAAATACCTCAGAATATTAAAAATAAATAACAATTATCTCTATAGTATACTATCTAATTAATTATTATAAGGAAAAAATATTAAAATATTAGTTATTTTTATAATAATATATATATATTTATATACTGGAAATTTATTTGATATAAGATAGTGTGTATCAATAAAATGCATCCTTTCGGGAAAAAAAATAGTCCAAACGTATCAAAATATATGTTTTAAAGACAAATATGTTTATATTATTAGTTATTGAGTACACCTAATAACTATAACAATAACTATATTATAAAATATTAATGATGATAAAAAAGATATATATATATATAATATTATATATATATCCAGTAGAAGCTCGGTAACTCAACATGCCGATAACTCAACATTGCCGATAACTCAACATCCAAAAATTATTTGGTTGGATTCTTATCTTTTACATGTTAACAAAAACCCTATTACTCAACAAATATAACTCAACATACATATAACTCAACATCGTTATTATAATCCTAGCTTATACATTACATGTAAATATACATCCGATATCTCAACATTGATGAAAAATCAAAATATCACAAACATATGTTGTTGGATTCGTATATTTTACATGTAATAAAACTACATTGCTCAACAAATATAATTCAACATACATTATTCAACATGATTTTATTTAATAATATATGGATATAAATATATAAACGTAAAAATACAATTACAATTATTATATTATCATACGAGTACTATTTTGAATGCATTTATGTGAACAAAACATTAATTAAGTCATTAATTTATACATCCGATAACTCAACATACTCGCTAACTCAACATGAAAACTCCGTCCCATCAATGTTGAGTTATCGAGCTTTGACTGTATATATATATATATATATATATATTTCTTGACTTGATCAGTATTCAGACCTTTAGTCGAGTTAGCAGGAAATTTCACACGATGAAAATTGTGCAACGCTCGACTATATCTGCTCACTCTGAATTAGCTTTATAGGTGGATATTGAATCTGGCCGCCTAATAATTTTCATATTTTATGGGGCGTGTCTAACTTCTCAAAGATAATTAAATATTCAAATATTTAAATATAAATGACATTTCTGTAAATATTCAAATATTATAATATAAAAACATGTAAATAAATGTAATGAGTATTCAGATATATAGAATATATACAAGTATATACTAATATATTGTATATTGCACATTTAACATATAGCATATTGTGATACGTATAGATATTATTTAAAATGTCTAAATAATCTCATTTAATAAAATAAATACAGAAATATTGTATAAGAATTATTCTTCGAATAAATAAACATCTATTCAATACGCATATACACTTGAATAATAAGTCTATGATAGTATATATGTTATATATAATTATATATGATTCATTTAACTTATATTTTACGATGATGCGTATTAATATTATTTAAATGGCAAAATATTCACATGTAATCAATATAAATAAGTATATATCGTATAAGAATAAATAAACAACTATTCAATACGTATATAAACTTGAATATTCAATATATTACTATGAATTATATTTATAATACTTATATAGTAGGTTATTTATTAAACTTGCCTGGCAATGTATTCATTTAAATTTACTAAATATAATGTTTACAATCATAATTACACATATGGAAATATTGTTGTGAATTAGAGGCGCCATATTTATATGACTAATAGTTTATTTATAGGTGATGACGCGCTATCATATTAGAATAAATAAATGTAATTCTATTAAATAAAATATAATTATATGTTTTAATTTTATGTTTATATTTGTAATACATAACTATATAGAATGTGTATAGGCATATATAATATATGATATTACATTAACATATTTATTTTAATAACTTACTACATTTATCTTTATTTATCACATATACATAATATTTATGTATTCATAACTATATAATGTAGGTAAGCATACCTAACTAAGCATTTATAAGAAGAATTAAAATTTATTAATTATAAAGTTGAATATATATAAAACAAATAAATATTAAATACACACACATTTATATATATATATATATATATATATATATATATATATATATATATATATATATTAAATTAAATAAAGTAATATATTACATATATAATAGGTGAATATTTAATTTTATAATTATATTATTATCACGTACAATGTACGTGCAATTTACGTCGTACATTGTACGTACAATGTTTGTCGTTGATTATAGTATACCATTTATATATATATATATATATATAATATATAAGTTATAATTTAATAAGTTCAGATTAATAAAGACAACAACATATACATTATCAAGACAACTATCTATATAACAAATAACTTATATTAGATCTACATATGTATATATTAATTGTATGTAAATTATAATTTATAGAACAAATATAGAACTTTTATATAGATTTAGTATAGAATTTAAGTTATAGAAATTTCTATTAATATATACATTGTAGAAAATGTACAGAATAATGAAGCTGACAAGATATACATTATGTTTGTTTTAGTATATTTATAATAAATTCGTAGGTAAATTATATATAATGTATATATAAACTATATATATATATGTGATAAATAAATATAAATGTAGTAAGTTATTAAAATAAATATGTTAATGTAATATCATATATTATATATGCCTATACACATTCTATAGTTATGTATTACAAATATAAACATAAAATTAAAACATATAATTATATTTTATTTAATAGAATTACATTTATTTATTCTAATATGATAGCGCGTCATCACCTATAAATAAACTATTAGTCATATAAATATGGCGCCTCTAATTTACAACAATATTTCCATATGTGTAATTATGATTGTAAACATTATATTTAGTAAATTTAAATGAATACATTGTCAGGCAAGTTTAATAAATAATCTACTATATAAGTATTATAAATATAATTCATAGTAATATATTGAATATTCAAGTTTATATACGTATTGAATAGTTGTTTATTTATTCATATACGATATATACTTATTTATATTGATTAAATGTGAATATTTTGCCATTTAAATAATATCAATACGCATCATCGTAAAATATAAGTTAAATGAATCATATATAAATATATATATAACATATATACTATCATAAACTTATTATTCAAGTGTATATCATATACTATATGCGTATTGAATAGATGTTTATTTATTCGAAGAATAATTCTTATACGATATTTCCGTATTTATTTTATTAAATGTGATTATTTAGACATTTTAAATAATATCTATACGTATCACAATATGCTATATGTTAAATGTGCAATATACAATATATTAGTATATACTTGTATATATTCTATATATCTGAATACTCATTATATTTATTTACATGTTTTAATATTATAATATTTGAATATTTACATAAATGTCATTTATATTTAAATATTTGAATATTTAATTATCTTTGAGAAGTTAGACATAAAATATGAAAATTATTAGGCGGCCAGATTCAAGTGTAACCGCTTTATATGTGGTAGCTCCAACATACTGGAATGCTCTACCATATGACATTAGGTATTTAAAATCCCTGTCATATTTTAAATGTAAACTCTCCACGCACCTGTTAACATTGTAATATACCCTCCCTTTTCCTTCATTTTTATTGTACTTTATTTATTTTATTTTTGTTTCCTTCTCATGACGCCTATAACCACCACGTGATTTTGTACTCAATAAAACATTTTAAAATAGAATACAAATAAATATATAGGTATATATATATATATATATATATATATATATATACAGTAAGACCTCTATATAACAAACTATTTTTTGACATTACTTTTTTTCTTATAGAGAGGTTTTCATATAGAGAGGTTTTTACTTTTACAATGATTTTAAGAATTAATTTATAATTGAAAATGCATTATATAACCTATAGGATATATATATATAGTATATTTATATAATTATTGATTGTTTAGTAAATCTTCATCAACTTCTTTAATTATATTAGATTTTAATATAATTTTACTGCTGACATGTTAATGACATTTTATTAGATTTACATTAGCAATTATTAATTATGAATCATCATTGATGAATAATAATATAATGCATATTATAATAATCTATTATTTGACAATATAATACATTGTATCATCAAAAATTAAGGATATATATCATTATATAATGACATTTATTAATTAATTTTAATAAATTTATGGATATACAATAACATTTATTAATTAATTTTAATAAATTCAAGGATAAAAATAACATTTATCAATATATTTAAATAAATTTTAATAAATGTATGTATATACAATAACAATTATTGATTAATTTTAATTCATTTCGAGATATTTATGTAATATAAAATATTTATAAGAAAAAAAAATATCTTATATAATTGTTATCAATATACAATACTTCTATTTATATATATAATTATTTTTTATATTTTTTATACAATAAGTTTCTTATAAAGAGTTTTTCTTATAATATTTTCTTATAATGAGGTTTTTTAATGTGGAAAAGGTTGAATTCCAACCAAATGTGTGAACTATTTACTTATAATGAGGTTTTTCTTATAAAGAGGTTTCTTATAGAGAGGGTTTACTCAGTAAACTTTACTGTATATATATATATATATATAAATCGTCATACATAAAATATTATCGCTATATTACTTGAATTCTTTAAATTATAATCTTTTTTTAATATAAAACATATATTATTTATATATTGATTATTTAAATAATTTTTATAATTTAAATAATATTTACAATTGTATGTAATATATTATATATATGTATATATATATATATATATATATATAAACCAAAATGTTTAATAAAAGTTGTTATTAATTTAAATAGTATTTTGTATGGATTTTATTAAATAATTTAATGCTAATTTATTTCAAAAAATATAAATTTCGAATTATGATATATGAATTACGAATATGATTATAAAATATTGTATATTTAATTAAAATATAAATGTTTAATTTTGGAGACCTTAAATTATTTCTATATTTAATATTTATAGAATTAAATATCATGGTTCAAATAATGTTCATATATGTGTATTAATAAAAGAGTGGAATAATTAAATAGATTATGTATTAAATTATATATATATATATATATATATATATATATATATATTGTATTATGATTAGTTACTGTTTTTATGAATACATTTTCATATTATTGAAACATGAAATTAATTATATTATTAAATAGTTCACATCTAATTCCATATTTATTAGAAAATGAGTACATGGGCAAGCATACTAAACATGAAAGTAAAATATGATAATAAGGTTACACATATTATATAAATGAAAAGATAAATATGTTAAATATATCTTTTTATAAGCATAATTATAATATAAATGTCAAATTTATAACAATTAATTTATATCAATGTTAAAATTAAAATAAACTATAATTCTAGCAATTAAATAATCATTAAAATTATATAAATTATAATGTATCAATATGTCAGTATACTACTATATATAGTATACTATAGTATACTATAGTATATCCTTATAAATGTATTCAATATTTTATTAATATGTCAGTGATACATTCTGATTATTTTGTTAGCCTAATGTAAAGAAAGCGTTTACAAATGTAGGAGACAGAAGGGTATTGTGGCCGATGCGGGTATTGTGGCCGATAACGATATTTCAAGAACCATTATAGTTATCAAAAAATGATATATACGAAAAATGTAGATAATTGAATTCTAAGAATGATAGTGTACATCATTTTTTATTTATATCAATATTAATTATTGATTTTTGATTAGAGATAAAAATCAAATAAACGAAATTGTTATCGAATAAAAACGTTTGTAGCTGAATATAATTAAAACTAAATGGGATAACGATTAATTATTTTTATATTTAATATAAAAGTGCGTGTGTATCTTGATATCTGATACAATGTATTTTATTTTCTAATAAAAATAGTACGTATTTGAATACATGACGCGATCCTAGTGGCTATTTCGGAACTATCGACCATAATACCCGCACTAGTGTATTGTATCTCTACTTATACGGAAATTTACTTTTTAATAAAAATCAAATGATTTGAATACAAATAATTAAATGAGTAAATGTTGATAGCCATTATTTAGAGCAACATATTGTAATTGTATATACAACTTATTGGATCATAATATCCAATATTAGTATGATATATTTTGTTTCTTGTAAGGTAATAAAAACATCGGCCATAATACCCTTCCCTCCCCTATGTGTATATGCTCTATATTGTATACAGTGCTAAGTGTTCAATTATTGCTATTTGACATTTTTATTTATTGGTTATTTATGTATATATATATACATGTATATTAGGATGAAGTGTAATTTTTAAAATCGATTTTATATATATAATACTAATCAACTACAACTGAAGTCAAGTGTATTATATTGATATAAGTTATCTACTTCGAATGTTATATATTATATTTCATATTATTAACTAGAATTGTTACAGTACGTTTTTCAAATTTGTCATGTTAAAGAATACATAAAACGGCCATGTTTCTTATTAATTTAGTCATTTTAGGTTTATGATTTTAATATTATCTAAAATAACATAATCTTACAGCTGTGATATTATGAAATGATAATATGTATTTTGTGAATTATAATGTTTTAGTTTAAAAGTTAGCTTTATTTAAATATAATTTTTTCCTATATTTAAAATCTTTTTAAATTGGCAATTAATTTATGAACTCTGACATTAGTATATTATATGAGCCAATCAAAATATTATTTTGAAATATTTAAATATTTATCAATACTTTACTTGATTATTTTTTAATATTTAAATATTTATAAATTACTTTACTTGGTTTAAATATTTAAAAGTATCATATATTCATTTAACATTTGTATGCCTAACATATTTTTTTTATATATTAATACTTTAATAACATATTAATATATAATATTAAGCCAGTAAATGATATAGGTTGAATTTTTAATTATATTATTATTATTATAATTATTATAATAATAATTATAATAGTAACTATAATAATTATAGTATATCTTAAATATATGTGTATGTTACATACTAAACCGGTAAACTATACATCTATGATATAAACTATAAAAACTGATAAATTAAAGTATAAGCTATTCAATTAAATATATTTAAAAACGATTAAAATAAAATTACCTTTCAAGTATAACATAATTATTATGTTAATAAAAATATTAAATATTATGATAATATTTTCAAATTAAAATTACCAACTAGGTTTACATTTTATATACTAATAAATTATATCAAATATAATATTAATTTTCTATTTAATAATATATTATATACACTGCAGTAATCACATTCACTCATTTATAAAATGATAACCACCTACAATGTTATAGTACTAATTATTTAAGTTATAAACTGTAACATTTATATCATATAATTTCTATAGTAACACTTATATATATTAATTGTACAGGTAGTGATATTTAATTTATTAATAATGTATATGTGTTAATATAAAATATAATTTTATATAGTTAAACATGTCTTAATTATAATATTATTATAATAATATTATATATACTAGGTATATTATATACCCATTATTTTATTATTCAACTATTTTATTTTGTTTTAATAATACCTATATTATACAGTATATACTAATACAATGTAGAATAATAATAATAATGTAATATTAATGGCAATCGATACATATACATCAATATATATGTATATTATATTCCTTCTTATAGATATGTATATGTTTAAATGATGTACTAGAGTACTGTATATATTATCATACATAATTGTTATTATGAAATTTACATGTAAAACTTATTTATAAATAATGACTATTAATACAATAATAATATTAATGGTTCACACATTAAAATATATCTGGATCGTCCATATCCATCGCCTTCTTCTGTCCCCATTTTGATTTGATAGATAAGTTTCTACGTCAGACTTTTAAATATGTCCATTTCATATAATAAATACTTGAAATACTATTACCGGTAACTATTTAAGAAATATTATATTATATTTGTACTTAATATTTATACCTAAATATAAAATTAATTTATATATATACATTTATTTAAATATTATTTTAATTTAAGATATTGAAAGAATAACCAAGACTGTGTTACATTTATGTTTTGTTCACATTCGAAAAAATCTACTTTACATGCACAAATGATACATAATAGTTATCTTGTGAATACTGTAAAATATAGTAATTTACAACATACTAAATACAATACAAATATATGCTGTACTACTATACCCAATATACTATTCCATTCTATTATAACTAATATTATACCACTAATACTATACAAACAAATATTTAACAATAATACTTTATGTGGTCAATTAGGGTAGATGACGAGAAGCAATTTTACATATTATTTAATTATCAAACTGAACCAAAAATAAATATTATTAACCGTGTTAATAATATAATAATACAAGTTATAATAATATAGAGTTATCTCCAGTACACTTCATTATAGTAGTACATATACTAAATAAACATAATCACTATAAGCAGGAAATAAATTAATAAACTATTGATATTGTTGGCGGGCTTATGTGTGTGCGCTGAATACGCAGTGTGATACGTAGTGTTCATATGACTATATTATTCTATTATATTTACACGGTGTTTATATTCCTGGTGGAAGGGCCGCTGCCCACATCACCAGGTACGATTACGACTAGCTACTGATATTGTTCATCCCGAGTTCGTCGTCACAGATATGCTAGCATCTCTCAAAGGCACCAAGGAGATTAACTCTTAAGGTCACGGATTTTCTCTTATAGTTGAAGGACTATTATTTTCTTTATTGATCCCTATTATGAAAATAAATATAATTTAATATTATAATTCACAAAATATTAATTTATAACGTTTTAACCAGTTTAAATAATTCAAGTTAGATATTTTCAGTATATGATTAATTTATAAATTAAATACACCCCAAATACATAACCAAATATAACTCTTAAAAATAATTGAAACTCAACTACAATAGTCTTGTTGGGGATATGAAAATTAGATATCATATTTATAAATAAATTGCTTGCATATATAATATATTAAAATTGGGTGGCATATTAAGGCCTAGTTATCAGTGATAACAATTAGTTGATGGTGCTAATAAATTAATGCGAATAAAATATATCTTTAATTTAAACTATTTATATATTGAATTTGGTCATGATGTAACTATAAAAGAAATCAAATACACTATGTTTAAATATTAATGTTCATAGTTATATAAAATATTATTAACCTTTAATCTATCCCATAGCTTTAAGATGACATAGAGGCGCAGTTGATTTCTTGACAATTTCTCTCCATTCGTTTCGTCGTCACTCTCATCGATTCGCTGATTTCTGTATGGTCCATTCATCTTGACATTGAGTTTTGGTCTTGCTATTATTCATGTGCCAACCACAGTAACTTGATGAATAGTATTTGACATTGAGTTGGATCTTGAGACATCACAATACCATTTCAGTTTTCTTTCAATAACCATCACCAGTATTTCAGCGTGTGAGCCTATTTCTTGTGTTACTCTTCATTAATCCAGATTAGTGATTTGATCTTTATAAATATCGAAATATTATTATCAGACTAATTTTAATTAATCTATATACCAAGTGTCATAGCATATTTTATATATAATCAAATCCAATTAAAAATTACTACATTATGAATATAATTATTAAATATTAAATACAATTTTACGGTATGTCTTATAATGTATTAGTTATTACTATAGTATACAATAAAACAACATACTAAATGTTATTATTTTATAAATACATGAAGCTGAATATATAGTATTACATGCATTTGTAAAATTAAGTATATAATTAAAAATCTAGAATATAATATAATTTATAAATTAATTTTTAAAACGCCAGTTTGATATAAATATATATATATATATATCAACTACCATAGGTAGTCTATCGCTATGAGTATTTATGATTTTAAACAATAACATAATATAACATAATTAAAATAAAAATTCCATAATAAATACACTCTATCATGCAGTTAATATCTAATACATTTATGATATAAAATATACTTATATTGATAATTATAATTATAAATATTTAATAGATTATAATATTAAAATACACTCATAATTTAATAATAGCTCAACCGAGTATAGATATATTCCATCTAAGATATTTACCAACATATTTACAAATTAAATTCAATTCTAAATTCACAAATGGTTCAACAAATTTATTTTCTTTAATAAATAGAATTAAATATATGGATACTGAACATATTACAATTATTCAAAAAAGTATTCAGATAAATGGATACTTTGCTCATTGTGAGAATATTTTATTATCTATGCTATCAGATTATTATATACATATAAGAAGGATATCAATAGAAAATATAATAAAATCAAGAAAATTACCAAATAAAACTATAAGAAACTTCAAAATACATATTATAAATTTGTAATAAAAAACATATATAGAATTAATAGAACACACATAATTTATTATATTAAATATAATTACAGTTTACAATACATATTTACATTATTATACAAGGAGACTATTATACTCTAGGTGTATTATATGATTTATGATTATAATTATATATCTAACCTAAAATGATTTTTCAATGGCAGAATTTCATATTTTGATATCCTTAGTAGCTTCCAATCATTCATAGACATTAGCAGAAAGCCAACATAACTAGTTAATCTTCAGTTTAATCAATTACATATAAATAAGATGTGTATACACAATTAGATGGTTTTTGAATAAATAATATTTAAGTAATTGGAAATTATTTACATATTATTTATGATATATAATTATATAATTATTATATGATATTACAATTGATAAAATTGATATTAAATTTATACTTTGTGATTAGTAGTAGCGAACATTGTGTTTCTCATACATATAATACTACGACAATTATCATCTTCATCATATGTGATCAACTTAATTTCATTCTGTAGTATATCAATTAAGCGTAGGCAATAAAATACTATGTATTAATCAAAAAATGCATTGTAATATTAAGGTTAGATGTAGAATATATTATAGCATATTTACTTTCTATTTATAAATTTAAGTATGAAGATAACCTAGTTTACAATAGTTTAAGTTAGTGATCTTATTTAATTTTGATCTAAATCTCATGAGATTTTGTATTTAATTACATAGTTTTTATAATTTTATATATAATATATAATTATAGTCTATTGGAAAGTTATATAATTTGAATATCAAAGAAACATAAATAGACAATTGTAAAAAGATTTGTTTCCCTACACTGACTATATTAAGAGAATAAGATATATAATTTGACTTTTTATTGGTATGATTGACTTGGTACGAATTTACTTGGTGCGAAATGATTGGTACTTTATTAATATTGTTAAGTAGGATACAATAATTAAAACTATTATACTTTATTAAATAGAAAAATCAAAATATTGTATACAATTCAACTTTATAAGGCTTATATACAAACTATTTATTTATTTTCATGTGCATAGATTGTGCAAAAAATACATGCACATGCATTTTTCATGTGTGAATTTAAAGAAAATGTATAGGTTATGTGCACAGTACCTTTTCTACTCAGTACATGAAAAATAAGATAATTTCTATACAAATTGAATTATAAAAATACCAAATCGGTTTTAATATATATGTGAAAATTTCACCATAAACAAGAATATTCTACGCACAGAAAAATAATCATGTAAACCAATCTACATACGTGAACATAAATATGGAATTGGTGTGAACGCCCTATTATGTGAAATATTAAATAAGGCTTATGATATTATAATTATTATCTAAACTTTATATACATATATATGTATATCGATTATCAATATTGAAACTAATATGATAATTATGTAAATTATAGATTATTTTAGAATACTATATTAGATTATTTAAGAAAATATTAATAATTAAAGATAATTATAATAAATTATGTTATAGATAATTTTAATAAAATATATGCCATTCATCACTATTTAAATTAATAATATTAAATATAATTATGTTAATAATAATTGTAATCGTAATTGGTAATAGTACATAATCCGCACATTAAAATCTGCACAATCTATATTTTATATATTAAAAACCAGTAGTGTACTGTCTTGGTACTATATATTTGGACTGATATAATATATATATATATATATATATATATATATATATATATATATATATATATATATGATATTATCAGATATACGATATAATAGTTAAATTGTTTTATACATATTTATTTGTAGCATGACTTATGACCTATATAAGGTATTAATAAATTATTAATACCGTATTATAAAGTAGATAATTTATATTAATTTTATCATAATGATATCATTCGTTTGAAATATAATGTATACAATACTTGTAGAAATAAATAATTACTCCATTTCTAATTATAATAGGCAATCATATTAAAATAATAATTATGTGTAGATAATATTTAATATATTTAATACAAATTTAAGACATGTCTTATGACTCTTGTGTCGATTTTTAATTTTAAATGTGGCGATTTTTAATGTGCGGATTATGTCAGGATATTATTGTTAATTGTAATTATTTATCCTAATGTAAATTTAATTTAATAATAATATTAGAATAATCATCTTATAGGGTGTTCACATGATGCGTATTTTGATTGTCGTACGAACAAATGCTGGACCGAATATTTTTCGGACCAGCATTTAAAAATCGCGAGTGTTCACACGACGCGGGTTTAAATTGTCGTGTTTACCAATAACTGAAACGGAAATAAATAATGAAAGTAAATAAACAAACATTTTAAATTCAAATAATATTTTAATTTATATATTATAATTACATTTATATTAACTATGGATACTTATTTAAATAATATATTATCTTTAATAACTGGCGAAATAGTAAGGGATATTGCGTTAGAAAATGGCAATACGAGAACTATCTGGGCGCATAAGTATCTACAAGATCGTGACGAAACACATGCCGGCACATGGTGCGTTTTAAAAGAAATGATAGTGGATGACACGGTTGCCTTCTCAAAGTATGTTAGGATGAGTCATGCGCACTTTATATGGTTGGCAAATATTATAAAAGATGATATAGAGAAACAAAATACAAATATGAGGACACCAATATGCTACCAAATGCGGCTAGCTATAACTTTGCATTTTTTAGCAACAGGTGATACTTTTCATAGCATTAAAGTTGCTTTTAGGGTTGGCTATTCAACCATTTCTATGATTATAGATGAAACGTGTAGAGCTATATGCACAAGATTAAAAGCTAGAAAACTAAAATTAATATCGTCAATGGATAGCTGGAAAGATGTCGAAGAGGGTTTTAGGAGTAAATGGAACTTACCTAACTGTATTGGGGCGATAGATGGCAAACATATAGATATATCAATTGCTAATGCAGGCTCTTTTTATTTTAATTATAAAGGAAGGAACTCTATTGTACTAATGGCGGTTGTAGATGCCAACAGAAGATTTATTTATGTAGACATTGGATGCAATGGTCGTGTAAGCGATGGGGGTGTTTATAGTAACACCAGTTTGGCCCATTATTTAGAAGATATTACAAACCCTTTGAATATACCCCCACCTAAACCTCTACCAGGAAGGGAGATGGCAATTCCACATTTTTTTGTGGCAGATTATGCTTTCCCCCTAAAAACCTACATGATGAAGCCATTTCCCTTTCGAGGCTTATCTATTCGAGAAAGAATTTATAATTATAGACAGAGTAGGGCGCGTATATGTGTAGAAAATGCTTTTGGGATGTTATCATCGAGATTTCAATTATTCAAAAAACCACTGCCATTTACGCAAAAGTAGATTTATTTGTTTTAACTACTTGCATATTGCATAATATGTTGCTCGATAGCTGAAGATCAACGGAGTACCATGCATCCAGAAAATATGAATCCCCTCACTACAAATACTGTAAATGCAAGCCGTTCCAGATCAAGAGAAATCCGTGATGAAATTGCCGACTATTGCGTTAACGAAGGAGATCTAAATTGGCAGTACGATCGTATTTAATTGTTTATAAATAAAACTTTGATACAAAAATTATTATTTATATTATATATTTATTACATAAAATAGAAAATAATACACATTTTAAATATAGAAATAAACAATTTTTAAATAAATAAATATTTTAGTATATTGTATAATATAATACATATATATATATATATATATATATATATATATATATATATATACATTCACATAACATTCTTAAATTTAAAGATATAATAAATATATCCATTTATAAATATATGTTTAGAATATATAACAATCATTATTTGCATAGTTCAATTTGTAAGTTATTTACCTATAATTGCTCTTTATATACTTTTAGGTTAAATAGAACATTCTTAATACCAAAAATAAGATTTGATCATGATAAATTTAGTATTCGTTACAAAGGCGCATATTTATGGAATTCTTTAAATACAACCACATCATCTTTGACGAATTTGAATACTTTTACAATACATATTAAAAACATGCTTTTAAATAGTTATATTTAATCACTTACACCTTATCTGTATTGTTTGTTATTTTATTTACATGATCATCTTTTCTTCTTTTTAGCTCTTTTAAATTGTTCGTATTGTACATATTTTTATCTCTAGCCTTTGGTCTTTAGTTTTCTTTGATTTTTATAGTTTAACTTATTTATTATTTTAGTATCTTTTTACATTTTTTAATATTTTATTATATATTTTTATTATATTTTATTATTATTTTATTGTTATATACATGATGATTTCTTGGTATTGAGAGATATATTTAATTTTATTGTATTGCTTTTTTATGAGACAGAACACGAATGAACAATATAGAATTGTAAAATATTTATTTATATTTATTCATTTTGTATTTATTCATTTTGTATTAATTCTCTCATTACCAAGAGCAGGTTGGTATCTCGATAAGTTCAATAGAACTTCTATACCATACCTGGGTTTTTGATCTCGGTCATCAACTGAATCTGATATTATTATTATTATTATATATATAATACATATATATATAATACATATAAATTACATATAAAATGCTAAAATAATAAATTATAAATAACATATAACTTAGTAACTAGAAAACAGTACAAAATAAATATTATTTTATAAAATGTTTATAAATATATAAAGAATAATAATTATTAACAAGTTAAATAACTGTCATATATATATATATATATATATATATATATAATGTATACATAATAAGTACATTTTTAATATATATAAATATATAGTATAATATATATAATATATATCATAAAGATTCAAGATCATCCATTATATATGCATGAACTATATCATTCATTTTTTGTAAAGCCACTCTTCTTGTCTTATCGTTTCCATGTGTCTCGAGTTCTTTTGTGAATGCTGCCATCTGCAAACTGGTATGCGTTCTATTGATGGTACATTCACATTTGCAGTGGCATTGCCCATTAACTGTAGGGCATTAACCCTCTCTTCTATTATTTTGTTAAGAGCCTCAACTCTATCTAGAAGTTCATTTGTATTTTTTCTATTTTTCTTCTTCAAGGGCGGCGGAGTTTCAGCCATTGCCACGAGTGAAGATGTTGGTGGAGCAATAGTAGGGGAATCAGTAAATGGAGAAGTAGGAGCAGTAATGGGAGTAGTAGGTTGAGTTAAAAAGGAGAGGGAATCAGTAATGTGAGTAGTAGGTAGAGTCAAATGTAGGAGGGAATCAGTAATATGAGTAGTAGGAGCAGTAGTGGGCTTAGTAGGTAGAGTCAAATGTAGGAGGGAATCAGTAATGTGAGTAGTAGGAGCAGTAGTAGGAGTAGTAGGTAGAGTCAAATGTAGGAGGGAATCAGTAATGTCAGTAGTAGGAGCAGTAGTGGGAGTAGTAGGTAGAGTCAAATGTAGGAGGGAATCAGTAATGTGAGTAGTAGGAGCAGTAGTGGGAGTAGTAGGTACAGTAAAAAGGTAGAGGGAATCAGTACTTGGAGTAGTAGTAGCAGTAGTGGGAGTAGTAGGTTGAGTAAAAAGGTAGAAGGAATCAGTACTTGGATTAGTAGGAGGGTCAGTATAGGGGGAGTCGATAGGATTATCCAGCTGTGATTCATCTGATAAATAAAAAGTGAGATTTATTATAAGAAAAAATTATATTTAATAAAAATAAGTATGCCAATATAAATATTATGTCAATAGTATGAGTATACAATATATATTTTGTTATAATATTATTTAGAAATAATTACGTCATAAAGATTATAGAAAATAATATAACATAATATCGTTTAAACTATTAGCTAACTGAATTCTATATCCGTTGATATTGTGGCGCGCTTCTCTTGAACATCTTCGAGGAAAGCCATTTCCCCCAACCAAGCAAAAGTTTTAGGGGGCTTTTTTCCTGCACTTCCACTTGGTTTTGGCTTTAAAGCCCGCTTGTACCTCGAATATCCATCCATAATACATCGCCAGACCTTTGGCACAGTTGCAACTATAAAAAGTAATTTAGATATTAATAGAATTTAAATTTAATGTGAATGTATATATTATCTTATATACATATGTAATAATATATAATAACCATAACGATCATTCATGAGTTTACTCATTTAAATATTTACATATCATAAAAATATATAAAATTGGCGGACACACCACTAAATCGATTATAAATTAGAATCAAACGTTATGTTATTTGTTTATCTTTTGAATAGTTTATAAATTGAATATATAATATATAAATATAATGCAAAATATAAATATATTTAAGAAACGAATTCATTTTAGATCGTACTAAAATATATATAATTGTCGCTACAAGTTATCATTCATATCATATATAAATATAATGCAAAATATAAATATATTGAAGAAACGAATTCATTTTAGATCGTACTAAAATATATATAGATTTTTGTATACACTTCGGGCTAATATTGTATACAATATAATATTATATAATATATATTTTGAATAGTTTTTATCCATTAGAGGCGCAAAATTTATATCACTAATAATACAATTATTAGTTGTATTTTTAAAATAATAATTCACTTTATCAATGTAAATGTACAGTGCTGTATATGTTCATTAATTTTATTATTAATAATTTCAATTATCATTAAAAAAACAATGCACTTTATAAACTTAATGTTACTTGTATTGTTATAATTGTTCTATTATTATTAAAAAACAATTCATATTATTATAATTATAATTAATATATAATATATATTTATATTATATATTATATATTATATACTATATATATATATTATAATTAATATAATAATTATAATAATTATCCCAAAGTATATAAATAAATCTATTATGATCTCAAAAGTGTATTTATTTCTATAATTATAATTATAATAATAATATATTTATATTTTGCATTATATTTATATATTATAGAAATTATAACTACAGGCGGAGAATACGGACGGTAGGCAAACATTAAATACTATAAATAGCAAAGTTCACGTTACACAAATTTATTATACGCTCTAATGTACACGAAAATAAAATCTAAATGAAAACATGTATATATGGAATAATTACTTTATAAAAATATACGTATATACCATTCGTTTTAATTGATTAATTAATATTTTCATATTGATATTTTGGGTTGTTTGATTTATTTGGTTTAGTTTTATTCTTCAGTTTTCTTAGCTGCTTTATATCACGAAGTGAGCATACAAAGTTATTAGTAACTACGAATAATATATCTACGTGACGCACGCCTTGAGATACATGCATGAACTTTGTTATTTATAGTTATTTAATTGTTGCCTACCGTCCGTACTATCCATACAGGTGTACTAAACAATGTCATATTTTAATTATTAAATATATATTAACTATACTACTTATTATATAAAAAGTGTATATTAAATATATATTAAATAGAATACTTATCGTATATTTATTTATGAATAAAATTATATATATATATATATAATTATTAAGATATAAATAAATAATAACCATCAATTCCAGTGATCATACTTATCTCTGTATAACTTTGGTTCCTTTTATTCCTGTTTGAATATTCTTTCATTTTAATATTCCATAAACCCTCCCTTTCCCTGAATCCTTTTATTAACTTTGATTTTACGTCATCTTTATTTTTTGTATTTAACTTTTTATATTCGCTATAATTCATTTTGATTAATGTTATAAAAATAATATAAAAATAAGTCAAAATAATAATTGTAATGCAAATTTGTAAACATTAACAAAGATAGTAAGATATTTCGGTCCAGCATTTATTTCATTCCAGCACAAAAATAGGAATTTTTCTATTTTTGCTGTACGACGAAAAAAATAGGAATCCGTGTAAATGCTGGATCTAATTTATGATTTTGAAGAATTCGGTCCAGCATTTCTTCGTACGACAATCAAAATACGCATCGTGTGAACACCCTATAATAGGATAAAATCAACATTTTAAAACCCTATAAGTTTTGTGATTATCATATGATTCGTATGACATACGAATTATGAATTAAAATTATCTGAATTGAATTAATTGTTTACTATTTAATATTATATTATACAGTATTATTACTTAATTCATAAAGTACAAATAATTCTCAATATTAATTTTCATTTCACTTATCATAAGTAATGTGATTTAATCAGTGATTATTATAAGATTCATGACATACGAATTATGAATTTTTTAATTTAAAATTATCTGAATTGAATTAACTGTTTATTATTATATATATATAATATATATATATATATACATTATTATTTTTTAATTCACATTAAATTATAACTAATATTATGATTAATATTAGATATTTTACTTACCTTAACACAATGTATCCTGGAATTTATCACTTAAATAAGTTAAATACGTTTATAAAATAATTTTAAAATATTGTAAACATATATTTAACATATTTGTTTACCAAAAATATAAGATTTTCAATAATTATAAATTACCAGATTAACTTATTATTACTCGTGTAGCAAATTCCTTGCATATTAAATTATAAATTAAATATTATTAATACTTTAAAAATATTCTTTAATTTATAATATAGTTTTCATTGTCATTAGATATACAAATATGTAATATATGAGCAATTTTATATGTTGGAGTATTTGATTTGATTTGATTGACAGATATTTGAAATTTGAAATTCACTCCATACTAATGTATATATATATATATATATATATATATATATATATATTCACCTGGGCATAAGATAATTAAAATAATTGATCATGTGTTAAATCATTAATTCCTATTAATGCATCTTCTTCTCCATTTTCTGTTATCCATTTTTTATAAGCCTTTACATAATGTCGTTAAATTAATTAATTAATTAGGGGAGGGAAGGGGGTAGTAGCCGAGGACGGAGTAGTGGACGTTTTAATTAAGGCTTACATAGTGCTTGATATGATAAAAAGTTCTATATACAATATTTAGATAATCAAAATATCTATAATATATAGTAACATTTTTTTTAAAATAATTAATTAATTACTCTAATTTATTACATAATCATTTTTTGTCAAATTTTGAGAAAAACATGATTATATATATTTATGCTTATTGATGTGTATATATAATTAAATCATTGAATCAAATAAGGTGTGTATGCATCATAAATATAATTATTTAATTATTTAATATTACATAATTAACAAAATATAAATCGAATACATTACGAGACACCTAACGCATTTTCTGGTACTAGTGGCCACTATAGTAGTATACTACAGCCTTGCCTTATTTTAGTGCTTTTTGTAATGCCTAATCAAACGTTTATATTATTAGGTTAAACACTTTATATATAAAAATGAAATCACAGTATGTAGAACTATATAATTTCTAGTTAATTCAAAAAAATAAGAGCTTAAAATTCAGTATTTATCAATATATTAGAAATCTTCTGAGGCATATTAATTATCGGCCACTACTCCTTTCCCTCCCCTATATTTGTTTTGATCAAATATTTTTGATATAAACATATATTTTTGATATAAATAATATAAATAATAAAACATATATTTAGTATATTATTTTTGATTCATAGCATTTAAAAAATACAGAAAATTATGAGAAAATATAATAATATATTAATTTAACTTGATTACTTATAAGTATATATATTTATACATATATATATATTTATACATATAAGATTTTTTAATATATATATATATATATTAAAGTATTGCTATTATTTATAAGTTATGATAACAATAATGAATATAATGAAGAAAATAATATTGCATATCATCTAACCAAAAATGCAATATCAAGCCCAACATTATCTGCAATATTTTCATTCAAAGTTCTCCATCCATCTATCTTAAATATGATAACAATATATAAGGAAATAGTATATTAATATACGATTCATATACACATATGCAAACATTAAGAAGAAATAAGATGTAATATAAATACTTTATAACACAAATTTTAAATCGACAGAATGTAATCGCAATGTTATTATATGAAGACTATATAAGGCGAACATATCTCTACGTGTATGTGGTGTTTGTATCTACGTTCCTACCATATGACCAAACATTTCATATTCAAAGAATTGGTTCTTGATATAAATTGCCTTGATTTCGAACTGTTCAATACTAGCATCGGTCCAAGTGTTACTCAACATACCCATTTTATTATAGTCTCGTCCTATACGATCCACTGCATGCATCATTTCATGAGCGATAATAAATCCGATAGCTCCGAAATTAATCGATCTTGAAATTTTATTATTTTGAAATATAATAATATATTTATTAAATTATATGTTATTTAATTTATTAAATTATATTATTATCGATATATATATTTTATATATAATATATATATATGATATATATATATATATATTATTATTATTATTATTATTATTATTAGATTTGGTTTTAATAACCAGGTAATTATGGAAGTAGAGCTTATCGAGACAATTACCCTTATAGTTCTGACAATTCATAAAAAATTCAATTATTATTAGAATAATAAATTCCTGAAAAAAAGAATAAAACATTATAACA
Organism: Osedax fenrisi; assembly: GCA_964019155.1. NCBI lineage: Eukaryota > Metazoa > Annelida > Polychaeta > Sabellida > Siboglinidae > Osedax > Osedax fenrisi. Next base: position 52,835,994 of record OZ025243.1, read on the forward strand.
TAAATTATATCTAAGTTTACTTCCTGTTAACACTAAATATGATTATGAATAAGATCAAATAATTGTACTTTACAAGAAATATTTGACAAAATGATTAAAAATCAGATTTACAGTTCTATGAACAATCGATGATTAGACTAAGTACATTTGTTTCAGACAGTTGATCTAGTTCGAACTATAGGTTTATTTTCAATTACAATTTCAAATTCTATATAATTTCTAAATGACATGCAGTGAATGTTATCAATGTTAATTGTCAACTTATATACACTTACCTATAACATTATATCATTAATTGTCAACTATAATTTACTTTTAAGTTTGTTGGCTGAGAAATCACTCAATATAACAGTTGTATCATCGGAAAAATCGAAAAAAAAGCGATTAGTATAAAAGTATTATTAATGGAGCAGGTCAGCATTTCATTAATAAATATAAGAAAAATGATCGGCCCAATAATAGATCCCCGGGGACACCGATATCTATATTAGTGGTAGAAGTGAAATACAGTTATTGTTATTTATAAATTGAACTATGTCTTTAAGATATGATAACTATGATAGAGGAAATCCCCTTATATCTTAAAACTCAAGATGTTTTAGGAGTATTTCATAACTGTGTCAAATTATTTGTATGTCAATAAATAGACCAACACAATATTTATTGGAGATAAGAGAATTAATAATAACTTTATGAAGGTTTTCTATAGCATGGATGGTACTGAGGCCTTTCCGAAAAACAAATTATGAACTACTAATTATATTATGAAAAACACAGAAAGAATGTAATCTTGAGAAAAACAATTTTTCTAAAATTTTCGAAAATCGATAGTTTATAATTATTAAAGTCATTATAGTTATCAGCTTTATTGAAGGGATTTTAAATATCTTTGGATTTTTTTAAAAAGATTTACGCCCTGGTTTTTGTAGAAGCTAAATCTTATAGATATAATTAACCTTAATTTTAAAACAATATAAAATGAATAAAATAGAAAATAATATAAATGTGTAATGTGAACTTGCCATAAAATTATGAAATCATAATTTTAATTATTTATAAATAAATAACTAAAAAAATAATAAGTGTCATAAAAGAGTGACTAGATAAAAATATAGATAAAATAGTTTAAATAAAAAAGTATAAAACAGAAAAAAGTATTTTCATAAAAATGGTAAAAAAAACTTGATATGCAATTATTTATTTATATATATATATATATATATTTTTTATATACTTATTTCAATATATAAGTTTTTATAAATAAAAATAAAATAAAGAACAATTTATAATGTAAGAATAAACATTTTTTTTAAACTAAAAATTAATTATAAATGTCAATAAAAAGAATACAAAAATATAAATAAATTAAATGATAGTATTTAAAATATTATACCATTACAATTATGAAATAATTATTACTATATATATATTGGATTTTAATATTTATTTATTTAGAAAGCTATTTTATAATACTTATTTTAAACGAAATAGGCTGGTTTAATATATATATATATATATATATATATATATATATATATATATATATATATTATTAGTGCATAATTATATATTATGAATACATATTAATATATAACATGAAATATATTTTAATTTATTTAAAATAATGAATATAATAAATAGGCTTAATAAAATTAACGATAATAACGACATTTATAAATATAATATTAACAACTTCATTAAAAACAATAATACAAATATACATCTCGTAAATATTACAGATATAATATAAAATACTACAGGATAACAGCACAAATATATTATATACAATAAAACACTTACTTGGGTGAATGTGCCGAATATATCGGCGCACTTAGTAAAGAATAGGGAATAATAAGCGTGTTATAAGTGTGCGCATACTCTGGACCCGGGCTGCGGAACTCAGGGATCCACCTTTTTAAATTTAAATTTAAATTACAATCACGGTATACTTATACTTATACACTATATATATATATATATATATATGTCTGGATTCTATGTCTCAGTGGGACACCCAATAGCTATTAAGCTAGCGGTCCTGGGTTCATCTCCTGACAGTTCTTGTGTTTCTCTTGTGGTTATAGAGTTCTCTATAGATAATTTAATAAACGATAAATCACAAGACAAACATATTACTATTTGTTTTGTATTGTACTGGGCCCATCACAGCTATTTATAACATGTACATTGTAAATTGTACAAGTCTATGGCTTATTGAAGAGTCCATTTGTGTCCACTATTATTATATGTGTGATTCAATAAATAAATATTATTATTATTATTAGTATTAGTATTAGTATTAGTATTATATTAGTATTAGTATTAGTATTAGTACTATTATTAGTATTAGTATTAGTATTATTATTGGTATTAGTATTAGTATTATTATTATTATTACGATGGTTTACACATGTCATAGTAAAATAATATAACAATATACATAATATTAACATAGAAAGTACTGTTTTAGATATGAATTAGTATGCATATTAGATGATGTCATTTAGCTACTTGTTGATATGCGGTAACTAAACTTTCTGGTAAGGGGCGACCATGCCATATGTTATGGGAATATTTTAGATCTAGTAGAATGTATACTGTTACCCATTCTCACCGAGTCATATCACAGATTGCAAAAAGCTAAATCACTTATCACAATGAAAACCAAAAATTATAAATATATCATTTAAAGGATATTATACAATTATTATTTATAAATCTATATCATTATTTTATAATAGTGTATTAATAAGTATAATTTACATATTTTAGTAAGTTTAAATAAAATCGATAATATATTCGATATTTAAATTTAAATTTAGTGAACAAATTTATAAATCGATAATAACTGAAATATTGTTAGAATCAATATGAGAGTATAAAAGCAATATTGGTATAACTAATAGGTATGGGCGAAACTTTAGGGAGACGGGGGGTGTATCCCCCACCTTAAAATACAGGGGGTGGAATATCTCCCCTAACAAATTATTACTAAATAAATTATTTAAAATGTTTAATAAGCATAAATATTTTATAATAATATATTATCGAAGAGATTATTATAGAATTATTGATATAGAAATTAAGTCAATAAATACATATTTTAATGCAACAGATATTAATATATACAAACAAATGGAATACATAATTACAAATACAGAACAACATATTTATATAATAAAAGACTACCCATAGTTATGTAAAGAAGATTTGAATACCGAAATGATATGCTATTATACATAATACACACATTTTAATTATATATTTAATGTATCATAATGTAAATTCATATATATATATATATATATATATAATTAAAATATATAGATACAATATTAATTTTGTAATATAAATAATGTTAATTATTATATGTTATTCCCATATTATATAACAATGCATATATATAATACATAGTATTAATAACTAAAGAATGTATTCTCGTAAAGAGTATTGTGAATGAATATTAAAATGGTTATATATATATATAATATCATATCATTTATAACATATAACATGAATATATAATATCATAATATCATATCATTTATAACATATAATATGAATATATAATATCATAATACAATCAAAAAACCTTTCTATATCAAATGGTTCTTTAAATTTTCGTAACATTATTAAATATGTGTGTTTAATATGCGCATAAATGTTACTATAAAATGTATCCGGTTTTATTACCAACTAAAAAAATATTTAATATATAATTAATTTCATAATTATAATATATATATATATATATATATATATATAAATATGTTATCTTAAATTATATTGATAACTAAATTATGAAATAAATATCAATTTTATCGCAGTACAATAATCGCTAATAAATGCTAATCAAGTTTTCTCCCGCTTTAATAATACTGTTCTTCTCTACTAAACCTACTAACATCTGGTAGTCGCCTACTAGCTGCCACTCACGATTATAATACCATGGTATTTCTTATTTAAAGGGGATCCAAATACCAGTATTTCCGGAAATAATGTCCGGAAATGTTTGCTAGAAAGTGATTTTCTAGCACGTTAACTACAATTGTTGTTGGATACCCCCTTACTTTCCGGCAACTTACCGGAAATATAGTAACTTTAAAAGGAGTATCCCATTACAACTTGCAAAAAATAACTTTCTAGAAAACATTTCCGGACATTATTTTGGGAAATAATGGTAGTGGGTTACCCCTTAACATCATCGCTACCTTCTGAATTACTCTCACGTTACAATCTTATACCGTTTCTAGTAACTCATCTGGCATATGTATTATCTACCTAAGATTTCACCTATGTATCCTATACCTTATCCGTGAATAGTTATATTCAGTTATCCCTAGTTATATCACCGATCTAGTTATGAAAAATACCGTAATTTAATAACGTTAATTAATACCGAATAATTATTATTTCCTAATGTCACGCACTTATTAAATATCCGCGACTATTATTTGTGTATTCATTAGGTATGTAATCATTTACATATATATATATATATATATATATATATATATATAAATATATATATATATATTAAACATGATGACGTAATTACTCGGGAATGGCAATTTCTAATTTTTAATTTATTTCATTACTTTCTTTATAATGTACACTTTTGAAATACTTGAGCTTTTACTATTTATATAGAAATATTCCATTTGGCATTTACTCTCTTTAGAATAAATTATATTTGACTGTTAATTACTTTTAATTATTTTTGTTAATGTTTATTCATCAATATCTATTTATTTATTTTAATTACATATAACTTATATAGTGATAATAGTGATATATTTAATTTCCTATACATATGTGTGTATATTTATGTGTTTATGCATGTATGTATGCGTGTATATGTATATGTATGTACAATGCACATTGCGCATGTCTGTGTTTGTATGTATGTGTATATGTATGCATGTGTTTATGTATATAAATATATATATATATATATATATATGAATGTGTATGGGTGTGTATGTGTACGACGTACACTGTACGTGTGTATATGTGTATATGTATGTATATGTATGTGCATGTGTATGCGTATGTGTATGTGTATGTGTATATATATATATGAAAATAATATATTGGTATGAAATTATGGTTATTTTGTTGAATCACTCATTATTTTATTTAAATTATATTTTTCAAATGTGGTTACATCTTTTTAATTCTTTTTTAGTTTTGTATAAGGTTTCAAATTGCCTATTATTTTTAATATATATTTGTATCATTATTTTCCATTATCGAATAATTAACCTGGTAGAACTAGATAAGCTTTGCTTTTTTTCTACCCAGTATTTCGCTACACCTTCTGAGTTATATCATTTTTATTTGTATCTTCTAATTATTGTATTAAGTATTTAATTCGGAAATAGATTATGGAAATATATTATTATTTTATTTTTATTTTTATGTTCTAATCGAAAAATCAAATGTCTCTACTTTTGTTCGTTTGTCTCAATAACCCGAGATAAATTTTTAAATTTAAAATGAATATAAATTATGCTTTATTGTTAAATATATTTACGTTATAACCTATTATTTTGAACAATACTTATTATTTATCATTATATTAACTTAATTGAAATAAAAAAAAATCAGTTTCAATAATTAATTATTATCCTATATTATTTAAACAATTTTAATATATCAAATTATAAATACAACTTAATCTGGGAAGTAATCTAACATAAGTATTCAAAGTGAATTATCTTCATATTACAATACAATATATTATATCTATTAATATATTTATACTATGTATTGTTCATAATAATATAAAAAATATTAACTTTTTATCAATCTCGTAAAATTAAAAAATAAACTCACAAATAATGTAAAAAATATGATATAAGATTTTCAATTAAATTTCGAGTATATATTAAATATAAATATCAAATATTTATAATATCACCATCACTATCATAATCAGTTTCGACTTAAGGAGGCACCTCGAACAATTTACCGGGCCCAACAGTTTGAGGAACCCACGAATTATTTGAAAAATAAATATTTACTATTTATATTAAAAAAATACATGTTCTTATAAGACTGTATAAAACTGTATACAGTTAATTACATTATACATTATATTTTATATTATATTATAATTATATTTCAAAAAAATATAATAAATTAAGTCAAATAAATAAGCCAAGTAAATATTAGTCGTTTAAGTGAATGTGAAATGATAATTTTACAACTTTTTCGAAAGTGACATGAGGATATGATGGAAATACATGCTAATAAAGATGTTTAAATACATGCTAATAATTACTATAGTGATCACCATAGACCATCTCACGCATCTATAATTATAAGATAAATAGTATGAAACGAATTGCTAAATAATGTATTGATGAACAAGAAATATATAAATAATTCCGGAGAAACGTAGTTGGGGAATCTTAACCACAATTAATTACGAAAACAATTATTGTAATCGTGAAAATTAAATACCATATGGTTTAACCATAAATGCATTTAAATATATTTAATTATATTTGTATAGTTGATATATATATATTTCAACTATACATCTGAAATTTTCAAAATATTTATATTATATATAAATTAATAAAACACTATATTATATATATATCCTAACAGTTATTAAACTTAATTAGAAATTTTCAAATTCATTTTTCTCAAAATTATTAATTGTCTCTATCTACTAGCGCTTATTAACAAAATTGGATCTTCTCATAATGTATATTTTACTTCAATTTATTTTATATGTATATATTTTATGTATATGCGTGTACTTTGTATTAATTAAAATGGTATTTAAACAACATTTTAGAGTAAAACCTTATAGTATTATATCTAAAATTAAAAATAATAACTTCTGTTTGTTCATAATTTTAAGATATTAATTTAGTATCGTTTAATATTATAAAATGCATCTCCGACCTACTTTATATGTTTGTGTATTGCTTTATTCTAATGCATAATTAAAAGTAGATTTTTCTCAAATGTGTATATATATATATTAGTTATATGTGATTTAAATTTGAAATGATTCGTATGTGTATTTAGTGAAATATCATCGATTTTGTAGTCATGTGATCATCCAGGATGATTTTGAGTATGGGGAAGAAGTAATATATGACACCGGATCTGATCATCATCATTAACATCATCATCAACATCATCATCATATTATTCATATTCACATAAACACACATATATATATATATATATATATATATATATATATATATATATATATATATATATATATAGTAGTATAACATCTTTATAATAATGATCTAGTGATTCTTTATTAAATATAAAATTATGATATCCCATCAATTTGCGAATATTTTCAATCTATGTATATTATAAATTAATTATATTTTAATTTTAATTGTAATTATAATTTGTAATTTTATTTAAAATAATAATATATATATATATTCATCTAAATTCATATATATATATATATATATATATAATTATACGATTTGTGATATAGTATTGAAACACATATTTATAATTATAATTTATAAACATACTTAATATAATTTATTGTTTCTAAACATATATTTTGTAGGGAATTATTGTAAATAATTTTCAATATTCGTAATAAATTACAAACATTTTCGAACAAAAAGTTGGTTTACTTAGAGTGCCGTTTTATTAGGCTTATGCCGTATGTTATATAACGTAGAACTACATTAGTATACGATACGACGAACCCAGATACACCGTTAATTGAACATCTATTATTATATTATTATATAATATACTATTATTATTTATATTATCATTATTAAATGTTATTTATCTTTATGGTTATTTCTTGAATAAGGTTGATCAAACAGAAACACAGTTGTTCTTTCATCTGTGGATTCACGATACCACATATTCATGGCTATCGTACAATATATATATATATATATATATATATATATATAATAATAATACTCAGAATTAGCTTAAAAGCCTAGATGAATGAAAGAGCAAAAGCTTGTCTGGACATTCACCTATTTACGAGATTACGAGAAGTATATTAGTAAACGATGAATAATATATATAAATAATATATATATGAATAAAATATATAAAAATATAATATTTTATTAAAAATGTATTACATAAAGTGTATATAATATAAAATATTACAAACAATCAATCTATAATACTATTAAAAGCCATAATTTAATTTATATATATTTAATTTAAATATAAATGAAATAAACATAATTTTTTTTTTAAATAAACACAAATTAAAAAAATTTAAAACAATACTAGATATAAGGCTGCTATTAAGTACAACAAAGGATAACCTTGTAACATTGTAACCAATTTGTTCAGACACTGCGATCAACATCAGTAATGAGTTTTCGGCGGTGTATCGTATATTAATTATTATTAGCTATATTAAATAGATGTGTTTTCAATTTGACTTTAAAGGTGTGGTCAGAAACTATAGATCTAATTGAGTGAGGTAGGGAGTTCCGTAATGTAGGTGATATTATAGAAAAAGAAGATTCCTGTTTTTTATTAAGTGATAAAGTTATTGGTATATTTAGTTTGTATGTATGTATTGTTCGTTGTGGTCGGGATGACTTGTAGTTCGTAAGTAGTTCAGTAAGATAGTCAGGTTTATTATTATGGGTGGCATGGTGGGTCAGTAGGAGTAATTTGTATTGTATGAGGTAAGGGATGGGTAGCCAGTGAATGGATTTCATATAAGGTGTGATATGTTGTCTTGAGTATTTTTGTAACCTGAAAATGGTTCTGATGGCTCTATATTGTAATTTATTGAGCATTTTGATAGTATGTGCTGGGAGTGAATTTAAAGTAGAGTTACAGTAGTCAAGTCGGGGCAGTATTACAGGAAGTAACTAGTAGTTTGGCAAGTTCAGTAATTATAGAAGGTCTAATAAGTCGGATCGTATGTAAGGTGAATTAATGGACTTCGATATATTAGTTATATGTAGTAGATAAGACAGCTTTTGGTCAAGTGTGAGGCCGAGGTTTTTAGCTTGGTTAGAGTATTCTATAATGTGATTATTAATAATAATAGGTGGTATGGAATGATGTCCTGGGGATGTATTTATTAATAAAGCTTTTGTTGTAAGGCTATTCAATAGTAATGAGTTATTTGAAAGCCATTTACTAATGTCATTAATGCATTTATTTATAGTATTTATGTTATTGATTGGGTCAGGTAAATTACAGTTAAGCTGTAAGTCATCCGCATATGAGTGAAAGTGTATATCGGGGTATTCATCAAGTAAGTAAAGTAAAGGGGAAATATATATATTAAAGAGAATTGGACCTAAAACAGAACCTTGGGGTACACCATGAGTTGTGTGGCGGGGTTCTGTTTAGGCGTTATCTATACATATAGAAAAGGATCTGTTAATTAGGTAGGATGTAAACCAACTAAGGACAGAATCTTTAATACCAATGTTCTCTAATCTTCGAATAAGAATAGTATGGTCTAACGTATCGAAAGCCGACGACAAGTCAAGTAGAATCAGTATGGTGGGAGTATTTTTTGGAAATAGTAGTATATTGTTTAAAGTATGGAGTAGTGAAGTTGCAGTGCTCTTGTCCGTTGTATAAGCACTTTGTAATTTATGCAGTATGTTATTATTATTGATGTATGTTCTAAGTTGTTTAGCAATTATTATTTCAATTGTCTTAGATATGAAAGAAAGGTTGGATATAGAACGATAATTAGAAATAGTTGACCTATCAATGGACTGGTTTTTAGGGATGGGAATTACATGGGCATATTTCATGTGGGATGGGAAGATACCTGCAGTTAGTGAGCGATCGATAATTTGTTTGTAGAATGGAGAAAGAAGGGATGAAAGAGAATGTAATAAACATAATGGAATTGGATCTAGTTTATATGTAGATTTATCTGTTAATAAAATATTATTGATATTGATAATGGTTGTTAATGAAAAAGTGGAAAATGAGTATATTGGGCTTGATATTGGTGGGATGCAGGGTCGAGGGAGAGTATCTATAATTGATGATGTTTTTATGTAAAAGTAAGAGTCAAAGTTAGTCGCATTAGTTAAAGGGGGTTATCAGGCAGTTCGTTTTGTCAGTTTTCCTAGTAGTGTTGACGATATTCTAAATAATTTCTTAGTATCTTTTCCAGCTGATTTAATTTGATCTATGTAATATTTATTTTTAGCAGTTTTTATTAATTTTCTATAATTAGAAAGTAAATGTTTAAAAATATTTAAATCATTTGAGCTTTTGGATTTTCGCCAATTCCTTTCTTTAATTCTAAGTGAGCGTTTTGCTGTGTGTAACGAATTATTGAACCATAACGTATTATGTCGAGCTGTATAAGTTTTAGTGATAATAGGGGCATGTTTATATAGGACAAGACTAAGGTTACTATCGAAGCTGTCTATATGAGATGAATCTGTTATATTGTTGTACAAAATGTTGAAGTCATTTATAAAATTAGCAATATTTATATTATCTAATTTTCTGTAGTGAACTTTCTTGGATGGTATGATTAGTTTAGGGATATGTAGGGAGCAGCTAACAAGGTGGTGGTCAGTGATTAAACTATGAACATTAGTATTAGAAATTATATTCGAAGATGTGTTAGATATAATTAGGTCTAATATGTTTCCAGATGAATGTGTGGAAGACTTGACATGTTGTAAGAAATTATGACAATTTATGATATTAATAAATTTATTTGAATTATGTGAGTTTGGTAAAATTGGTATATTGAAATCACCAAGTAATATACTGTTGGTGGAGATCATAGACAATAGGTTGTCAATTTCATCGATGAAGTAAGGAATTGAATTATTAGGAGGTCTATAAATTGTTATAATTGTAAGTGGTTGTGATTTAGGAGGGTGAAAGGTACATGAGAAGGCTTCTGAATTATCAAGTGATAGGTCACTTGACTGTATTAGTTTCAAGACTTTTGAATATAGCACACCGACACCGCCACCATAGTGTGGGCCGTGTCGTGGTAGGTGAATAAAGTTAGTAGTTGGGGTATTAAGGGATGCAATTATGGGTAGATCCTTGATAGAAAGCCAAGTTTCTGTTATACATAAAATATCTATCTTAGTATCATGAAATATATTAAAAATAATATCTACTTTATTTCTAATGGAACAAGCGTTAAGTGTTGCTACCTTTAGTAATGGAGAAGAAGATACACGTTTAGTTGAGGGTAATAATGTTGGTGATGAAGATATATATGTGATGATGATAGTAGGTTTGATGGTGACAGTTGTGATTCACTAGATTTTATAGGTTGTGCAGATAGAGGTGAAATTGGAGATAGGTGATTGGTTTGAGATAATGATGGAATATGAGTGGTTGAATGTCATTGTGAAGATTGATGTAATGACTGAGAATTACTGATTGATGAATTCAGTGAATTGGTATTTAATCTATATGTATTGTAGGATTTAGACCATGTATTGTATGTGTCATTTGATATATAAATTGGGTTCTTATTCCAGTCTATCTTGGAGTTGGTCAAATGATGAAGTTCAAAGGAGTTAGTGTAGTCATTGAAGGTACATTTGACATTAGATTGGGCTAGGATAGATTTTTTTGCATGGAAAAGAACTCTACCATGTGTTCGCTCGGTGATAGATCGTTCAGCACGAATGTATAGGTGATTGTATATTGAGTTACTGCGGATGAATGGAATTTTGGAGTAAAAGTAGGAACACTGACTTGGTGTATTAAAGAAAATAATAACAGTTGCATTAGAAAAATTATATGATTTTAGAGCATGTGTAGGTATATTGATGTAAGTGAGTAATTCTAAAAGAAATTCACGAGATTTTTCGGATGGTTTAATATGCTCAAGAACTACAGAAAAGGGGGATGGGTGGTTAGGTGAGTAATGGTTGGTAGTGGAAGATGGATTAGGGACTGGTCTAAAATGAGATGGTAATTTACCGACAAGAAAGTTAATAAGTGGAGTATTGGGGGGGTTATTAATTCATTTCCATGCAATTTCATCAGATTTTGGGGGGAGTATTGGAGGTATGCACGAGCGGTGAAGGTTATTAAACGAAGGGGGTTTAGCTATGGAAGTGATGGATTGTAATCGTTTAGTGGCAACATGGGATAAGCGAGTGGGGATAGTAAGGATGGTAGGAACAGTGGATGAGTTGTGGGGTGACTGGGGTATGGACTATGATATAGTTTGGGATGAAGGGATAATACCATTGCCACCGAGTATTCCCAGGATGCGAGGAACATCAACTTGCAGGTAAGGATGCTTCAAATCCTATATCATTAGGTATTACACAATTGCCAGAGGTGTAAACGCTGATATCCTTATTCCCCGATGCATACTATACATCCCTAATACACCCAATGACTCAAGCATATCCAATCATGTACTCAAACACACCCATATATAATAATATATACTAATATATGATAAAACAAAAAAACAAAAATTATACATTATAATGATAAATATAAAAATTATACAAATTAAATTAGAAATTAAAAAAAAGAAAATAATTAATAGTAAACTACAATAATTTTAAAATAATATTAAATAATATTTCTCGCAATCTCTCTCATCATGTATAAAACATAAATATAAATTATAAAATACTAAATAACTTATAATAACAAATAGTAAGTAACATAATGCATAACTGTAATATATTCTACATATATATAATATTATATAAATAAATATATAATAAACATGGAATAAAAATAAATCATAGATATATAGAAAACATATAATATATAGAATAAATCAAGAAAAATATTACCATAATAAAAAAATAATAAAAGAAACATTTTTTTATATCAAAAACAAATATATATATATATAGCATATTGCAAATATATAATAACAAGCTAGAATACCTATGTTTAAGCTTCTGAAATGAAGACTGACCATATATGCTACCGAACATACATCGACCTTCTAATTTTTGAACATTGATACAATTAAAACTCAAAATACGTATACATACTGCAACACAGACTCGGTTTAAAAGCAAGAGGTCATAAAACAGTTTTCTTTTAAACAAAAATAAATATAAAAATAAATTTAAAGACAAAGTTATTGGCAACTCGAACTTAAATAACTTAATTTGATATACTCTTTCATTTTCCAAACTATTTATTATTATTTATTTTTTAATTATTTTAATATTTTTAAATTATTGTCATCGCTATAACTTTATTATAATATATAATTTCCGAACTATTTATTTTTAATTATATGTTAACTTTTTTTTTAACTAATGATATTACTACATTTATAAAGGCATATATTACATATGCTCGTCTAAAAGTAGAATTTTCGACAACAGTATGGAACCCTGGTCTGAAAGCTAGACGATATAATGGTCTAGCTGACAAGATAACCTTGTAACCTTGTAACCAATTTGTTTAGACACTGCGATCAACATCAGAAATGAGTTTTCGGCGGTGTATCGTATATTAATTATTATAAGCTATATTAAATAGATGTGTTTTCAATTTGACTTTAAAGGTGTGGTCAGAAACTATAGATCTAATTGAGTGAGGTAGGGAGTTCCATAGTTTAGGGGATATTAAAGAAAAAGAAGATTCCTGTTTTTTATTTAGTGATAAAGTTATTGGTATATTTAGTTTGTATTTATGTATTGTTCGTTGTGGTAGAAAGGGTTAAGCGAGTATTTACGAGAAGATTATTCGGAAGATGTGGATTGGCATATATTAGTTATGGCGAACATCTTAATTAACTTGGCTTACAATCATTAGCATTAAGACGCTTACATAAAGATCTAATAATGATATATAAACTAATTCATAATATGTAATATCGATTTATCTAATATACTAAATCCATTACAGACAAACTCTCGTACTCGTGGCCATGGAATAAAACTCGTGGCTACAAAATCTCGTACAAATATACATATGAATTACCTAAATAATCGTATATTAAATGTGTTGAATAATCTAGATTATGAAACTGTCCATTCACAATCATTAAACTGTTTTAAATCACGTATTATCAAAATTAATTTCAAAAATTACCTATAAATTATGAGACTTACTATCTCATAATTATTTATTTTTATTATTATAATATATATGCGTGGAATGCATATTATGTATAAATTTATATTAATTATTTTCCTGTACATATAATTCGTCGTACTATGTTAATGATTTATTAGTATTATATTTTTATTTTACGTTTTGATATCGTTTTGCGTTTTATTTATTTGTATTATTTATTTATTAATTCCTATTCATATTATATGAATATAATTCGTAATAAAATTAATTCAATTCAATTCAATTCAACAATAATAATAATAATAATAATAATAATAATAATAATAATAATAATAATAATAATAATAATAATAATAATAATAATAATAATAATAATAATAATAATAATAATAATAATAATAATAATAATAATAATAATAATAATAATAATAATAATAATAATAATAATAATAATAATAATAATAATAATAATAATAATAATAATAATAATAATAATAATAATAATAATAATAATAATAATAATAATAATAATAATAATAATAATAATAATAATAATAATAATAATAATAATAATAATAATAATAATAATAATAATAATAATAATAAAAAATAATAATAATAATAATAATAATAATAATAATAATAATAATAATAATAATAATAATAATAATAATAATAATAATAATAATAATAATAATAATAATAATAATAATAATAATAATAATAATAATAATAATAATAATAATAATAATAATAATAATAATAATAATAATAAAATAATAATAATAATAATAATAATAATAATAATAATAATAATAATAATAATAATAATAATAATAATAATAATAATAATAAGAATTACATAATTTAATAGATAATAAAATTGATTGAAATCTAATTTTCCTGAAACTTCATATGATGGTGGGCTGAATATTTTGTGAAATATCAAAAATATTTGTATCTGATAAGCCTCAATCATTACCTACACAAACGAATTGACTATTTGATTCTAATAAATATAGACAATTAGTTAACAAAGTATATTTCTCAAATTGTAATAGAATTAGAAATAAATTATCCTACCTAGAAATGTTATTAACAAGTAACAAATACTCTATCATTTGCCTGATTGAAACCTATCTAAATTTATCTGATGTAGATGCACTTATACTATTCAATGTTAAAGTTTATACATTATTTAGACTAGATAGACAAATTCACGCAGGAGGAGTACTTATATTATGTAAAAATATTTTAAATCCTTTAAGAATATACTATTCAACGCCTCTTAATGTAGAATATATATGTTATGATATATATATTTGTAGTAAAAATAAAATCAGAATAATTTGTATTTATAGACCACCCTCAACATATATAGTTAACCACCAAGAAATATGTGACCTAATATCCTGGCTATGTACAATTCGTTATCCTAGTATATTACTAGGAGACTTTAATTTACCTTTAATCAATTGGGATAATATATCTTGTCCAAACTATACTACATGATATAATAAGTTTATTGAATGTATAACAGATAATTCTCTTGCACAATATATTAATTTTCCAACTAGACTTAATAATATACTTGACTTACTATTTACTAACGATAAACTCTTATTATCTAATATTTCTAAAGAACCTAAATTTGGATTAAATCAGTACATTAGTGATCATTTTTCTTTTTCTTTTAATATGTTATCAAGTTCAAATAGTATAACTAATCCTATACAACCAAACTTTAAAAAATCAAATTTTCTTGAAATGTACTTTTTATTAAAAAATATACAATGGGAAAAAATACTTTCCTATGGAAATGATATTGATGAAATTATAGATATTTTCTACTCAACTATATTAAATATCTTTGATAAAACAGTTCCAATGAAAACAGTTGTTACTAATACAAGTAAATACCCAAAACATACACTCTATTCAATTAAAATGTTTACACAATTTTAAAAATAGGAATAAGTCAATTATTCATTATAATAAGTGGCGAGATTCACAATCTCTTCTACACTGTAATATTAATAAATTTGTTTTGACTAGAGAGTATTATGTTATCAATTCTAATAATAAATCATTATTCTATAAATATGTTAATTCTAGATGTTCATCTCACAATTAAATATCTCCTTTAATAAAATATGATAATATATATGCATCACTAGATTACGATAAAGCAAGACTATTAAACGAGCAATTTACATCCGTATTTACAATAGACAATGGTATCATTCCGGATCACACACTTAAAACAATAGAAACAATTAATAATGTTATATTTACAAGAGAAAATGTTACAAAAATTGTAAGTCAACTTTCCAATTCATATACAATTCCTCCAGATAAAATACCATCTTTTATATTTAAAAAATTCTCATATGATTTATCACTACCACTATCAATAATATTTAATAAATCAATTACTTCTGGTAAATGTCCCTTTATGTGGAAATATAGTTTTATTACTCCTATTTTTAAAAATGGCGATCCTTCTGTTAAAGAAAATTATCGGCCAATTTCAATAACTTGTATAATGTCAAGGGTATTTGAAAAAATTTTAACAAATAGTATTACATCATTTTTATTAACAAATTCACTTTTATCTCCATCGCAATTTGGTTTTACAAGTGGTAAGTCTGTTGAATTACAATTGTTATCTTGCTTGAATACATGGACATCAGCAATTAATGATAACAAATTTATAGATATTATTTATTTCGATTTTAAAAAGGCTTTCGATAAAGTATCACACAGAAAACTTCTCGTTAAAATCAAAGATATTGGAATATCTGGTAATATTTATAACTGGATTGAGAGTTATTTAACTAATAGAAAACAATCAGTCAAAATAAATTATAAATATTCTAAATTTAAAACTATATTATCAGGCGTGCCACAGGGCTCAGTTATTGGACCCATTCTTTTTATTATTTTATTAATGATTTAACTAATTTATTTACTGATAACATAAAAATTGAGCTATTTGCAGATGACACAAAAATTCACCTACAATCTAAACATTTATCTGATAGAAATCACATGCAAATAGCGATAAATTCATTTTTATTGTGGAGCAATAGTTGGCAACTTGATATCGCTTCGCATAAAACAGCAATAATGACATTAAACAGTATATATATGCCAATCTACTATATAGATAATACGGTAATTAATACATGTGATACACATAAAGATTTAGGTATACAATTTGATAAATATTTATATTTTGATAAGCACATATTATATTGTTGTAGGGGTGCTCTTTTAACGATTAATAATTTATTCCGTTGTTTTTTAACTAATGATATTACTACACTTATAAAGGCATATACTACATATGCTCGTCCAAAAGTAGAATTTTCGACAACAGTATGGAACCCTGGTCTGAAAGCTAGACGATATAATGGTCTAGCTGACAAGATAAAAAGGGTTCAGCGAGTATTTACGAGAAGATTATTCGGAATATGTGGATTGGAATATATTAGTTATAGCGAACGTCTTAATTATCTTGGCTTACAATCATTAGCATTAAGACGCTTACATAAATATCTAATAATGAAATAAACTAATTCATAATATATGCAATATCGATTTATCTAATATACTCAATCCATTACAGACAAACTTTCGTACTCGTGGCCATGTAATAAAACTCGTGGCTACAAAATCTCGTACAAATATACATAGTAATTACCTAAATAATCGTATATTAAATGTGTGGAATAATTTAGATTATAAAACTGTCCATTCACAATCATTGAACTGTTTTAAATCACGTATTGTCAAAATTAATTTCAAAAATTACTTGCAATTATAAGACTTACTATCTCATAATTATTTATTTTTATTATTATTTATATATTTATATGTAAAGCATATTATGTATATATTTATATTAATTATATTCCGGTACATATAATTCGTCGTACCATATTAATGATTTATTATTATTATATTTTTATTTTACGTTTTGTTATCGTTTTGCGTTTTATTTATTTTATTTTTAATGTGTTTTGTTTATAAAATATTTTAAAATTTATCATTTAAATATTAAACTATATTATTAATAATACATATTATTACAGGTTACCGAATTAATTATAATGAAATATATCTAATAGAAGAATAATTTGATGCCAAGATTTATCAAATAATGTATTTAATTTCTCTTCTATATTATTATTTTACATATTTTTATAATATATTTTATTTCTATTTTAAAATATTTTATTTATTAACTGTACAATTTATTTACTGTAACTTTCTATATTTTTAACGAAGTTTTATTCTTTTTGATTACAAAACGTATATTATTTTTGGCAAATAGTTCAAATTGTAGTTCCGATAATATGTTTACTATTTATTGCCAATCAATTATATATATATATATATATATATATATTTAAATAATTAACATTATTTTTTAAGTAACCAGATTATATAAAATAAATATTTAATGATACTAAATAATATATATATTATGCTTTAGAAAATATACCTTTACTTATCGGATATTTTTCAAGACATATTCGATGAAATTTTGATAGAAAGTTGTATTTTCATTTATACTAAAAATGCTAAAAGATATACTTTATCATAAAATATAAAAATGTTATAAAAAATTAATATTATTTTAAATTTCAAATCATATAATGAAATAATTTATTAGTTATAAATGTTTTATATATAATAATTTGTATCGACTATTAACCTATATATATATATATTAATAGTTTATCTCTCTATATAGCTAATTAATTCATGTGTGATATTACAATATTGTAATATTTTTAGAATAATAAATATATAATATATATATATATATATATATATATATATATATATATATTATATATGATACATTTACTTTTTCTAATGTTGCATTTTCACTTTGATTATCTAATAAAGAAGAATTTTTTATTTTATTAATGTATACTTTTTTCACCAATTCAAATATATCGTTTACCTGAATTATAAATTAAGTATATATTTAGTATTACTATAATTAAATTAGTATTACTATAATTGTATATTAATAACTTCTCATAATGTATCATTCATTTCAATAGGTGGATACATTGAATCTACTGCATAGCCCATCATCTCAACAGTTATTTGTATACAGTCTTTCGAGCGTTCATTAACTAATGGGTATATCAAAACCTTGTTAATATATATATATATATATATATATATATATATAATAGTACAAATAATTATTAAAAAAAATAATGAATATTATTTAGGAAATAAGTAAAAGTTAAAGCATAATAAAATATATATTATATTCAAAATTTTGAAAGTTAATAAATATAATAATTTTTATAAATAATATAAAATAATAATATGTTTTTAAGCCATACATTATACTAAATATTAAGAGTTTTTATATATATTATATATTATAAATAAAACTAAATACAATTTAATTGTTATATTAAATTTAATATTAAATTATAATATATGTATTCTATATCGGACATTACACTTTCTTCAATATCTGATAATCGAATAATCATTTCCTGGATGCCATCAAGTATATCAGGTATTATTAAATTAAATCTGTTTTCCTTAACTTATCTCATCATATAGCCCTGTCTGAATACACTTCTTCTGACGAAATTGCTCATTAATGATCAGTTTTTATACATTTTATATTTATTTCATTCAATTTAATCTTACAATCTCAATTATATTATTTCATCAAATTGTACACATTGTAACATTCCCGCATGCGAATATTATCTCAAATGTAAAAATTATCAATCTATATTACATTACTGATTATGCCCTGTATATATTATTTCTAAATCCTGGTTTCATTCTAAAAAAAACTATCCGGCTTATTTTATTGCTATATTTAATTCACCTAATTCATCCTTCTCATTTTCCTCATGTCTAACCTTATATAGATTTCATTCGTCTGATCATACAATTACTCCACCCAGTCCTATGTAATATTCACCTTCTATTATAACCACCAAATCTATACATCATACTGGTGCCAAGGTAACGTCGTAGCTAACATATGATATATCTACTTCTACTACGACTATTAATATCCAGCCCCAGCATCAGCCCAATGCTAATACTCTTAAACATATTCCAACTCTAATGGATATAATATTGTCCTCAAATTACGCACCAACCCATATATTATCTAGTTTAGCTTCCTTGAAGTCATCATCCATACGCTCCGTAGATAATTCCCTCACACTAGTACTTGAACATTTTCTTCCTTCAGAAGTTAACTATAATTGCATAGTATCTCTAATTAACTTTATAATATTTCCCAATTTTTATTTTATTTCTGCCCCATTTCTTACCAGCACTGCTATCTTGCGTTTCAATAATATTTCTAAGATCCCACCACATAGTAATTTTAAGCATATCTTTATTCGTCATTATTTAACTGATTCTACTAAACTTCTTGGTAAGGTACTCTAGCATGCCCTAAAGCAAAAACTCTTTTTCACAAAGTTTTTTTCAATAATCGTTCACAAACTTTTGAACTAAGGAATACAAATAATCCTCTTTCATATCCCTTTTCTCTTCCCTGAATAAGACCTAAATAAATGATTTTATTCTTTTGATCACTATAGGAAATTATTTAAAAATGATGCATCCTACGAAGGCTGACCAGCCTCCAATATTGCCTTGATCAAAATGCACACCTTGAAATAAAATATATCAATATTGTGTTCTCATACCTTAAACAAATTTTTTTTTTATATTATAATCACATTGACTGAGACCAGGATTTCTAGTGATGACTCTGAAATATTTTCCTCCTATTGGACTTTAAATATATCCTCTATTTCGCTATATGACAAATGAGACGTGGGTAGGATTAAGTATACGTAATTAATTTTACCTCTCTCCATCCATATTTTGATAATTTAAATGTGTAATAAAATATGTATCGTAAATATAAGTACGTTTCAACTTAAAAAAAATTAATAAAATCTATTAGACAAATAACCTTTTTTGACCGAAATTTATAATTTATATTTTGATATTAATTTTGATTTATTTTGTTATTGATTTATCGTCATGTTTTTTCTATAGAATATTAAGAATTTTATATATATTTTCCTAATTTAATATAATAATATATAATTAATAATTTACTATTATTACAGATTGAAAGTTTAATTAAAGTAATAATTAATCAACTATTAAAATCAATTTAATAAACCTTTGATTTTAGTACGAAGTAGTTGTTTACATGTATAACATAAGAAATTTAAGTGGAATTTATATAATTTACAGATTAAATATTTATAGATTTATATGAAAATCGGTCATTTATGTTTTTTTTAATTTTAAAGATCCATAGATTGTTTTTAAAATAAACAAGGTAATAACATTATAATGCTATAGCAAAATAGTATATGAATGCATTTATATTCAAATATCTGTCATAACAAATTACATTCTACTAAAATATATATAATATAAAGTGAATGCTATACAGATTAAAATTTACATTTAATAATGTAAACCATCATCAATATTATATAGGAATTATTAAATTACCATTTTGCTGTATTCTTATATTTAATAAACTTTCTATTTTTCTTGTAGTGAACCAATGTATATACATGTATACAATTCTATATTTCATAAGTGTATTAATTAAATTATGATAAAGATATATATAACAAATAGTATATTTAATATATATATATATATATATATATATATATATATATATATATATACATTATAATGTATATATATACATTATATAAATGATATACATTATACAAAAATATATGCAAATACATTACTATATTTATATATATATATATATATAAATATCACTTTAATATATTCAGTAAATTCCCTATAAATAAATATATGAGTAAATAGTGTATAGTAAATAATATATATTATATTATTTTAAAAATGTAACATGAAGGATTAGAAAATATTAGATAAATAAACTTAAAACATAACCTGATAAATTAAATTCTGGATATGTAACTTAGATATAATGACAAAACCAACATTATGAGTAATAATATATTATTGGTAATAATTGAAAATATAATTTATCAAAGTATAAAATATGTAGAATATATAGAAGATTTTATGTAAAAATAATAATATTAGCAGGTTTTTATTAGAAGCAACAACTATTTAAATGTATATAATAATATTATATATTTTTAAATTATTAATAATTCTATATTGTAAGATATATATATATATATAACTCAGAAGGTGTAGCGAACTACTGGGTAGAAAAAAGCAAAGTTTATCTAGTTCTACCCGGTTAATTATTCGAGAATGGAAAATAATAATGCAAATATATAATAAAAAAATAGTTAATTTGATAACCTTATACAAAACTAAAAAAAGAATTAAAAAGATGTAACCACATTTTAAAAATATAATTTAAATAAAAGAATGAGTGATTCAACAAATAACTATAATTTCATACCAATATATTATTTTCATATATATATATATATATAAAATATACATACACATACACATATGCATACACATACTCATACACATGCACATAAATATACATACATATACACATATACACACCCATACACATTCATATATATATATATATATATATATATATATATATATATATATACATATATACATATATACATACACACATGCATACATATACAAATACATATACACACAGACATGTATAATGTGCATTGCACATACATAAATACACGCATGCATACATGAATATACACAAATATGTACAGGAAATTAAATATATTACTATTATCACTATATAAGTTATATGTAATTCATATAAATAAATAGATATTGATGAATAAATATTAACAACAATAATTAAAAGTAATTAAAAGTCAAATATAATATATTCTAAAGAGAGTAAATGCCAAATTGAATATTTCTATATGAATAGTAAAAGCTCAAGTATTTCAAAAGTGTACATTAGAAAGAAAGTAATAAAATAAATAAAAATTAAAAAATTTCCATTTCCGAGTAATTACTTCATCATATTTAAAATAAATTAAAGTAAATAAAAAATAATAAATATAATTGAGTATAAAGTAACTTAAAATATTTAAAAAATATATATAGTTAGAAAATATATTAAAAATATATGTAAGAAATAATATAAAAAAAATATATATAGTTGGAAAATATATAAAAAATATATGTAAGATATAATATAAAATAAGGAAGAAATGAGCTATATTCAGTATTTAATACATCGGAATATAATTGTATTTTAATCTTCTAGTAAACGTATTTATATTATTGAATAATTTAAATTTTTTTTCTAGAAGATTCCATAAAAAAGGACCATTGTAAGTTATGCAAAAAATATATATATAACGTACGTCGTACGTCGTACAATACGTATTTTAGTATATCATATTAAATAATGGATCTAATCGAATTGCAATTGCAAAAATCAAAAATAATATATATATATATATATATATATATATATATATACTAGGGTGGGTGGTCGACTTCGCCCGTGTTCGATCGTAAGGTTCACTTGGTGATGTAATGCAGCTAGGTATATAGGTATATAGTATACGTATATATGTAATGCAACTAAAAAAAAGTATATGCATTTGTAGGCTCACTCGGGAAGTAATGCGGATAAAAAAAACCTACGAATATTAAAACTTAACCCAACCTATCCGAAACAATGACGATAACTAAAACTCAAAATATCAATAAAAACATACACACACATATCATTATACTTTTATAGGTTTACTCGGTAAGTAATGCAGCTAAAAAAACCACCAATATTAAAACTTAATCCAATTAACAACAACAATGAAAATAACTAATACTCCAAATATCAATGACAATACACACATATATTACTATACTTTTATAGGCTCACTCTGGAAGTAGTGCAGCTAAAAATTAAAACTTAACCTAACCTAACCACAACTGTGAAAATAACAATATAAATGAACATGCTTTTATAGGCTCACACGGGAAGTAATGCAGATAAAAAAAATCTACCAATATTAAAACTTAAACCAACCTAAACACAACAGTGACAATAAATATAACTAAAAATATCAATTACAACATACACACATATATATATATATATATATTTGTATAGACTCACTCGGTATGTTATGCATATATAATTATAGAATAGATTTTAGAAAAAATAGACTAATATATATATATATATATATATATATATATATATATTTGTATAGACTCACTCGGTATGTAATGCATATATAATTATAGAATAGATTTTAAAAAAATATTTTTTATAAATCTATATTTTTTTCTTTGACCAAAATATATATATGATGACATTTGGCGAAATATTAAAAATAGATGGAAACCCTATTATTCATATTTTTCTGATTTTTTTTCTGATTTTTCTAATTTATTACATGTATTTTCGTACTCCTAATCTGATGAATTAATAATTTATACGAAAAAGTTACCGGAAGTCAGTCAAATAGACTATTCTAAAATCATGTATTTTTCACTTTTTCGGCCGTAGCTCGAAGAATATTAAACATAAAATATAAGTCACAATTTATCAAAGTATATTCTATTTTAATTAACTATTTAATAAAGTTAAAATTATTGAAATCGAATAATTATTGAAGATTTTGATTTTTTACATCACCTATGTTTAATAATTTATGTTTACATATCGTAGATAGGAAATAATTAATATAAACTCGTAACGTAAAAAATATTAACTCGATTTTACTCGTTAGTGAACTTTTTATCAATAATACGGTTAAATAAATTCCGATTTACCAATTGTTATTTCGATATTAAAACCGGATATTGGAGTTCGTAAATCTACGTAATTTATTCGAAATTAAAGAAACTCATTTTTACGAAATTATTTACGATAAAATTCTCCACGATAATGTTTGTTATTAAAAATTTGTGTCGAATTTAAATTTTTCGATTACGTAAATCGATTAAAAAATGACACTAATTAACGATTATTGGTATCGCGTGAATACATATTCAAAAAAGAAATCATTCATGTTACCCCCGCTACCCCACTTTATATCCCTACGTTTACCTTACGATTTCCTTACGGCGAATTTTAATTATTTGAATTTATATAAAATATTAAATATTAAATTTTAACGATAAAAACCCAAAATACTACCAGAAATATTGCCCGTAGATGAAAATGAATGTGCGCATACTATGTATTCCTAAATATATTTCGGGTAGCTAACCTCATATATATATATTGGCAAAAAAATTTCAAATCGAGCATTATTTGAATTTAAGTATACACTTTGTTGAGATTTTTGACGTAAAAAGACTTTTATGGGAAAGAGATTTTGAAAAATTTTGAAAAAAAAATCACACCCCAATTTAAAAAAATTATTTTCCTATCCGTTAACGTCGAGGTGTGGACGGGATTATCTACATTAAAGTATGTTTTGATAAATATATATATAGATATCTACTGTATACAATAAAGTATATTTTATTGTATATTTATATATGTGTATGTAACTTATAAATAACCTATAGTAAACTCTAGAACTGGGAGATGTCGGGAAAATATGTGTTAACCCCTTAATGGTTTTACACTTGAATGGTCTTGATGAATAGACGAATAATATGATATATATCTAATTGTTCTTTATGTAATATATTCACTAATCTTAATCATTTAAATTGTTATAATACAGATGAATCTTTTTCGTAAATAAATGTCCTAGTAGCTACTATAATCATATCATCAATATATAATACATATTATATCTATTAGATACCTAAATGTTGTGTGTTAAGTATACACATACACATTAGAAGCTTTTCTAAAAACCTAGATAAATTAATATAATGTATTCATACTTTAATAATCAAACTTCATATTATATATTTATCTGAAACATTGTTAAATAGTAATAATTATTTCAGAAAATAATACGAAAATGATTTTTGAAAATTTTACGAAAATAATAAATAAATAAAATGCAAAGTTTGTACTAATTTTGAAAATAAAACACTTTGCAAAATATTTGAAAATAATTTACGCAAATAATACGAAAATCATTTACAAATAAAACACCAAGTTTGTATTTAAAAAAAAAATAAAATACGAAGTTTGCAAATTCTATATTAATATATATTAATTAATATATTAGGATTATTAATAGAGTTAATTAAATTATAAAATATAAATTGTTTAAATATGTTTAAATATCTACGTTTATTATTTATTTATGATTAAAGAAATAAATATAAAATAAATAAAATGTTTCTATTTTAAAATTAATTTGTATAATTTCTATACATGATACGAAAATCATTTACAAATAAAACACCAAGTTTGTATTTAAAAAAAAAATAAAATACGAAGTTTGCAAATTCTATATTAATATATATTAATTAATATATTAGGATTATTAATAGAGTTAATTAAATTATAAAATATAAATTGTTTAAATATGTTTAAATATCTACGTTTATATTTATTTATGATTAAAGAAATAAATATAAAATAAATAAAATGTTTCTATTTTAAAATTAATTTGTATAATTTCTATACATGTTTTATATCTAACATCATTATTAATGGTATTCAATCATACATAATGGAGGATAAGTCTGCAAACACCAATTAATAAACCACTGTTTATTCAATTAAACTAAATTATGATTCATTCAATGACATACAAAATATTTATTTTATATATTAATATATTTATTCTAGGCTTATTCTCAACAATATATTTTATTTTAATTATATTTTTCAGATAATTAACTTTGATTTACAAATATGATGATTGTTGACTAAATATTTATTAAATTCTGAAATTTATGTGTCAAGTTTGCAAATGATTTTTGAAAAATGTACGTAAATAATTGAAATTTAATTTAAAGTTTCAAAATATTTTCGAAAATAATTTTCAAATTATTTTCAAATTTAGTTTACTGGGTGGTATATAATAGTATTTTCCTAGCATTCTTAAACTATGGAAATATACTTTGGGGAAATACGTTCTCAAATAATAATATAAATAATACAATTATTCAACAAAAAAAACCATAAGAATAATAAATAAAAGTAAATTTCGAAATCATACAAAAGAATTATCCCCATCAAATAAAATACTTAGTTTAGATAAGATAATATATTATAATATACTAATATATATGCATAAACAATATTATAATCCATTACCAACGAACTTAACTGAAATACACATAATAAATAATAATAAATATACTCAACGAAAAAATAAAACCTATAGTTTATATACCTATATTTTATAGTTTATTGATAAAAGGTCCAAAACTTTGAAATTATTTCCAACTAATATATAAAATACAAAAATGAAAATGTGTTCAAGAAAAAATAAATTACTAAATGAAAAATTATATCATTGATACATAACAAAATTAAATAATTTAAAAAATAAAAAAATAAATAAAAAAAAATAATAAAAAAACAATAAAATAATTGAATAATAAACAACAAAAATACTATACAAAATATATACACACATATATATATATATATATATATATATATATATATATTAGTAGAATATGCTTAATATTAAACTGCATTAATTATTATCTACTTCTTTATATTTATTATATATATATATATATATATATATATTAGATAAAAATAAATTATACAAATATATATATGAATGTAAAATATGTAATATTTACATATGTAAATAATATCGTTAAATAATAATTTAATTATTTCATAAAATATTATATAATAATGATATCTCTGTCACTAACTTTTTTCCTAATTCAGTTTCCAACATTTCACTAATTAAATTATTTAAATGTATTAAATAATTATTATCATATACAAAAATCATTTCAGTTTCATCAACAGTTTTATTTACAACCGATACAATTTTATTTATGAATGTAAGCCAATTAATCTGAAAAGTTATTAATTTTTTTTAAATATATTAATACATTATCAATTGTTCAGATTATAAATACTAATATAATATTATAATTGAATTTAGATATTTATATATGTATATTATTAATTTTTTCATTAAAGCATAATATATATTAAAATATATGTATCACAAATAGGGTTGTCTGATTTTTATAATCGGTTTTTTTATGAGGTTTTTTTAAGGTATTTTTTAGTTTTTTTAATTTATTTGGTTTTATTGATTTTTGAATATACAATTATTGGTAAATATATTAATTTAATAATTGGGGTTGTATTTAATTGCTGATTTTTAAATGAATGTATTGTTAGTAAAAACTTCCCATCATCTAATATACAGTTACTAGGCTTTATTTCTATAAACAAAGTATAATGTGAGAGCACGGTATATCGAAATAAATTCCATTGAAGATTTCCTACCTACCTACCCACCCATATACTTGCATACCTGACTGCCTACCCACCTACCCAACTACCAACCCATATACATACCTACCTACCCACCCACCCACCTACCTACCTACATACATTCATACATGAATACATGCATGTATACATACCAAAATACACACATGTATAATATACAAACAATAAGATAGTTAATAAGTGCACCTATTTCTATTTTGTATTTATCTATACATAGAGTTATACATTTAGAGTGTATAATACGTTTGATGCAAATCTAACATGAAAAATGAAAATGTAGTATATATTATAATTTATATATATATTATTTATAAGTATAATTTTAAATTATATAAGGGAAGGTTTTTAGTTTTTATAGTTTTAAAAAAAATCAAATAAATAAAAAACTATAAACAAAATAAACCAAAAAACCAAAACAATCAAAAAACAATCAACAACCCTTATAATACCAGAATGGTATCAATATTATTAATAATAGTACGAAATGTGTGTATTATATAAATGTATTCATTTAATAATCAAGCCTGGCCGAAAGACAAATATAATTTGGATAGAATTTACTGAATCCTTGTATAAATTATACTATAATACTTTTTAATATAATATACACGAAATATCTAATAATAATTTTATATCTATGGAAGTATTTATTAAAAATAACATATACAAATAAAAATTATTAACGTATTAACGTATTAATAAAAATTATTTATTAAATACAAAAATTAATATTCCTCTCAAAAAAACCAACAAAACTGCCAACAAAACCAATAAAAAACCAACAACCCTGATAAAAATATATTCTTTTATATTATATAAATTGCATAAATAGAGTTATATGGTCGAATGGTCTAATAATACAAGTTTGCATGAGATAGAAGGAGCTACATTAGAATATATATTATTTAGTATTTGTTGTAACGCAGTTTCATTAAAGTGCCCTTGTCTAAATGCACTCTGAAATATATCATATAATTTGATATCAGCAATAAATCTATTCCATTATTTTCTACAATTCGTTCCAGAATTTTGCTGAATAACGGAAGTTATAAAATGGAGCGATAGTTAGTAATTATATTGGGATCAAGTAAATGTTGTGTGAGTATAAGGGTAATTATGGCATTCTTAATGGAAGTTGGACAAATACCATAATTTAGGGACATAATGATAATATAAAGTATATAGGGAGATATATCTCTATATACTCTATATATAAACTATATATACTCTATAGAGTATAATATACATTTTTAAAGGCGGATAGATTATTAGGTTAGACGTATGCGATGAGGAAGATTTAGAGATAAGATTTGATATTGTGAAAATAGAAGGAATATAGAATTTATAAAAGTTATATGGGATTGATTTACTAATAATGGAATATTTCTAATTGGTAGGATAGATAAAATTGAAGAGCAGGTGCGTAGAATTATATTAGTAAAATTATTAGCGAATTGATAGCATAATTAATTGTTTGCAATTTTAGGTATTTGAATAAGGTAAACGATATTAAGTATACCAATATTTGCTATATTGATAGGTATTGGAGGGGAAAGAAGGTTACGAGCAAGGGTGAAAGAAGGACGGACATTGAGTGTGAGATTATGTATTCTACTGATATAAAAATCAAACTTGGCTTTAGAGATTTCAGATTTATAGAACATACGATATGTAGAAAATATTAAGAGGTTGCTAGAATAGGGGTAAATGTGGAAGATTCGTTCAAGCTTACGTAGGTTGTGTTTGAAAGAAGCAATTTCAGAGGAAACCCATGGAAAGTTTGAATGAATATTAATAGTTCTTTTTTTTAGAGGGGCACATTTTTTTAATCAAGTAAGATAGAGCATCATTGAATGAATTTCTGGAATAAGGTAGTGAAAGGAGTAATTTAAGTTCCAATGCAAAACAATCATAATCAATCAATAGATCTGTAATTTCTATAGGTTATGGCTTTTTTTTCTATGGAGGTGGAATGAGTAAGAAATATTCGACACGTTATTAGAAAATTATCAGTAATTAAGTCAGATTTACAACAATCAGAGATACACTGACAACTACTATGAAATCTACAAAAAATTAAATCGAGTAACATGTATCGATTAATGAGTAATCAACAATATTATTAGGGCAAGTTATTGATGTATAGAGAGAGAAAGTCAGTAAGATATTTGAAAGTAGAATGGGGAAGTATATAGTTTTTATTCGAAGTAGTAGTTAAAGTCAGCAAGAATAATGTTATGACTATTGTTAGATAGTAGAATATCAGTTATATAGTCGTAAACTTCATTATAGAAGGTGATATATTATTTTTTTGTAGGACGATAAATAATAGTAAAGGAGGAGATGTATTCTTAAAAGTTAAAGAAGTTGTCAGAAAATCATTATAAGAGAAGGTAGGGTGAATGATATTTGGAGTTGTCATGTTATAGTGAACTAATATAATAACTCCAATACAACGGCATTTGATACAAGGTGAAATAAATAGAGAGTATACTATATCATGGAAGAGAGAGAATATATCGGAATGATTTGGAAATATCCATGTTTCCGTAATAGCAAATGATTTAATTATAGAATATTTCAGGTAGGATATTGGTAATAGTGAGTTAGATCTCATAGACCTAATATTAATGATCCACAAGCTAACTGAGAGTCATGCACTCTTATTAAATTGGAAGGGTGGGATAAGTTCTCAGTAGTTGCTCGGGAGGATAATGGGTCAATTATAGATTCGGAGGGTAAAAGGTCAGTAGTAATTTTGGAAGGTAAGGAGTCAGTAGTGTTTTTTGTAGGGAAGGTTGTAAGTAGAGTTTAGGGAGAATATGGAGTCGGTAGTGATATGGGAGTGTAAGGGGTCAGTAGTGGTTTGGAAAGTATTACATAGATGAGAGGTATTGGGTTTAGAAGATAAATATGTTTCATAAGATAGTTTCTATTTAGAAAGATATGAGGGTAATATTGGTACTGATTAGTATAATCATGCTTTATGTTTGTTAGGGGTTTTTAGTTAGTACGTCTTAGTCAGGTTATTGAAGTATTATTTATAATTTAGGGGATTAAGTGTATTAATGTAGTCATGGTAGATAATTCTATCTCTGATTCCTGTGTGAAAGACAAGGTAATGCCGAATAAATATATGGGCACATTTTGTGTTTTTTCTAGCAATCAAAAATCGGTGGAAAAATATTTTGACGATAAAGGATAATTGTGAGGTGGGGTAATATGGGATTCAAGTTAGGTATTGTATTTGGGGATAACGGAGGAGGGTTTAGTGTTTTTATTGGAAGGAGGGAGTTTGGGAAGGCTTAAGATATTTAATAGAAAGACAAGTTTATAAGATAAATTAGCCGAATTAATAATAGCAATTGCATAAGCAGGATGGGGTAAATGAATCAATTATTTTGAGATAATAGATGAAGGATGGAGACAGATATAACGGAACCTAGAGGGGAGTGTTATATTGCTGAGATAACACTCTATAGCAGATATAGTGCAGTGGGTACAATTTATAGACATATTTAATAATAATATAATATAATATAATAAAATAAAATATAATATAATATTAAAGTTTAAAAAAACTTGTTATGATAGCAATTCGATAGAGGTCGTAGTTGTTTCAGAGTGGCACAACGTTGAGTAGAGGGTATCTGAGAGAACCAATGTATTCCGAGGTAACGTATATCGATGGTGTCTAGGACCTAATTAAATATACAGACTGACTGAGGTACAGCGAACCAACTTAGTTGTAGAAAACCGACTCTGGAACTAGGCTTCAATAAGTCGGAGATCCGAGAAAATAAACTAGAGTATATATCTATATGGAAATAGGAAGCAGGAAAGACTATAAAATATATATATATAATATATATCACCGTAGGATAGTCGTAGGTAGTCCAACTACCCAAGCATATAGTCCCAGAGTAGAATATTTTCAATACAATTATAGTTAAAATAAGGTATAGGGGTAAATTTAAGTGTATAATAATGCTATTGAATATAAATAAATACTGTATATAAATATTATCAATATATGTATACTATATACTATAAAGTAATTTTATGAAAATATAAATATGTATTTAAATGTTATAGATATATATATATATATATATATATATATATATTATTACTTGATGAATACAAATTGTATTCATGTGAATTTCGAATATATTTCGAATATCCTAATGTATTGTTTATTTGTGAACAAATGAAGCATACAAAGAAATAATAATAGATAATTATAATTGTATAATATATAATATATCTATAGATTGATAATAGATTATGTTGATATATTAATAATAAAAAAAATATTATAAGTTAATGATTAAACCTATTATTAAAATGATAAATGTAAAATGATAAAGCCAATAAATGTTTGTGTTTTTTTATCCGTGTTTTAATCGTGTAAAAACCTAAAGTTATATACGATTTTAACATTTTACACGTTTGAAATTTAAAACATAATTATAAGTTAAAATATGATATAGAAATAAATACACCAACATAAATCACTATATATACAAATATATAATATAGATTATTTTAACATAGGTTATAGAATAATATTAATTCTACTCTTTATTATAGAATATTTTAATAAATAAATATAATAAAATAAAAAATATTTAAAAAATATGGGTATTGGTCGGGTAAATAACAGACTAAATATTCGTATTTTACATGGGAAATCACCATAAAATACCATTATAATTTATTTATAAATACAAATAATCTAATATATTTGACTTATTACATCATTGTGCGACATACGAGTTACATAATTAATTTAGGCACTTCCATCAACTTCTTTATGGAATTTGTTGGACGTGCTTCAAGTGTAATGTATTTATTGTTAAAAAAGTAATGTCTTGAGATTTGACTTGAATCTTGAAGTTGAATCAATTGATCGGATATAGTGATGGATAATGGATGGAAAATCATTCAACATTTTGGAGAATGGGTGAAAAAGATTTATGTTGGGCAGATTTTAAATTACATATTATTAAATACTGAATTTTTTTTTAAATTATTTCCAATAATATTAATTTACACATATATTATTTTTTTAAATAGTGAAACAATATAATATTTTTCCGTTTCTTCATTTTAATATATTGTTTTAATTTAGTACTGATGTAAATTAATTATCAATTATTATTTTATATTGAAGTAACTATTATGAATTTAATAAATGAACTTACTATTTTAAAATCATAAATTATTAAATTATCTGTGGTTTTTTATAATAATGCAATTTTAAATAATGATATAATGATTACTTAATATTGAAAAATGAAAGATTGTATTAAATATTAAACATATTATTGTTTTAAATATAACTGATATGTAATTCTATAATATATTTCAATATAAGTCATTACGAGTTAAATATTAATACGATCAGTATCCCGCTAATATATATAATAATAATAATAATAATAATAATAATAATAATAATAATAAACATAATAATAATAATAATAATAATAATAATAATAATAATAATAATAATAATAATAATAATAATAATAATAATAATAATAATAATAATAATAATAATAATAATAATAATAATAATAATAATAATAATAATAATAATAATAATAATAATAATAATAATAATAATAATAATAATAATAATAATAATAATAATAATAATAATAATAATAATAATAATAATAATAATAATAATAATAATAATAATAATAATAATAATAATAATAATAATAATAATAATAATAATGCATAGCAACCAAATTAAAAGTCGCATAAATTTAACGCGTTATTTCTACAAATTAAAAAAAAATTAAATTTCTTTAAAACTAATTAATTTCGACATACATTCGGATAACTTGTTCTCTATATTATACGGAATTACATTCGATATTTACGTAGTCATTACATTAAAGGATAATGTTTTAACGATTTCGAAAATAAGAAAATTGAAACATCGCAACGCTAATTTATTTAGTAAACAAGAAAAATCGAATTCGGCAATTGTTCAATTTAAAATCATAGGGAAACAGTTTGTTAAAAATATATATAATTTCTAAACTATATAATTGTAATATATTTATTACATTAAAAATGGATTGTATTACATGTAATTTAGAAATTAATAACGAAAATTATATATCATGTTCATGTGGTAATAAATACCATTATAAATGCTTATATAAAGCAAAAATAATGAAAACAAATTGGTCTAATAAATCACCACCAAAATATGCTATTCAGTTATTTAGATCACCAAATTTTACATTTAAATGTAATACATGTATAAATAATAATAATGATAATACACCAATAAATCAACCTAGTTTAAATAACTCATTACCATCGTCTACTATTATTGATAATAGTAATATTAATACTTTAATAAATAGCACAGAAAAAAAATTAAATATGTTACTATCAAAAATCACTGAAATAAGTGATATGATTGTTGTTAAAAAATCATACGCTAATGTAACCGCTAATGTAACTTCTACTGTAACCAATTCTGATACCTTTACTGACAATTTGGTAAAATCAGTAAATATTATTAAAAATAATATAGATAGCAATAATGAAATAATTATTCACAATATAAATATTCCTAATAATGATAAAACTAATTTCTTTAAATACTTAGTAAATATTATTTGTAAAACAGTAAATATTAATAAATCGTGTGTATTATCAATAGTTCAATTATCATTTAATAAATTAAAATTAATTTTAGATAATGTGGTCTCAAAAAAAATTATTTTATCAAATGTTAACCGATTATGTAAATTACGAGATCTACAAAATTCATTCATTAGAACATCTCTAGATGAAATATCACTAGAACGACATCAGATATTATACCATGTAGTTAAAAATAAATTAATTAAAAGTAAAAAAATTATCAAATGTATTTATAATTCTAGAAGTAGTTCCTATGAACTAAGATATATTATAAATAATAAAATTGACTGGAATATGTCAATTGGTGAAGATAATTTTAGTGTATGGAAATTGTCATATATTACTTATAAAAATTCCATTATTAATAAAAATAAAAATAAAAATACAGGTTCTAGATGACTAACCGGCAATAAAGATGAAAATATTAAAAATAACAATTTAAATATATATTACGCTAATGCTCGTAGTATTAGAAATAAAATGAATTTTTTGGAATTTTTACTTTCATCTAATAAATATGACATTATATGTTTAGTTGAAACATTCTTAACGGTAGATGATAGAGATTCTCTATATTTAATCGGTGGAAAAAATTATACACTATTTAGATACGATAAATTAATTCATAGAGGAGGTGTTGCGATATTTTGTAAATCTAGTTTATGTCTTGTAAGAAATTTTATTTCACACATAGATGTTCAATATATACATTTAAAAATTAATTCAAAAATTCCATTTAATATTATATGTGTCTATAGACCTCCAAATTGTAATGATGTTTCTCATGAACAGATATGTAAATTATTTGATATAACCCAACAAAATTATAATTCATCTATAATTATAGGAGATTTTAATTTACCAAATTTTAATTGGAAAGAATATACATTTCCTAGTTACCCAAAAAGTTATGCATTACTTTACGATTCGATTATTAAAAATTCATTTTCACAATTAATAAATAAGCCAACTCGTAATAATAATATAATTGATTTACTTTTTACTAATGAAAAACAATTACTATCTAATATAAATATTGGAGACTATTTCGGATTATACAAAAATATAAGTGACCACTATTCTGTTTCATTTAATGTAAATATTGAAAAATACCCATGTAAACAGATTTTAAAATCAAACAATTTTGATTTCAATAATGCTAATATAAAATTGATTAAATATCATCTTTCTAGATTTAATTGGGAATATCTAAATTCAAATGATTATAATATCGATCAAAAAGTAGAATATTTTAATAAGGTTCTAAATAAATTATTTATATCACATATTCCTAATATAAATAATACAATAAAACAGGTACTTCCGAAGAATATATTGAAATTGAAGAAGCAAGTAAAAAAATTATTTCGAAAATCTAAAACTAATTTACAATATAAATATAATTGGATAGAAGCAAAAAAAAAATTATCCAAGGAATTAGAATCTTTAAATTTTAAGAGAGAGATTAATGCAATTAATTCAAAAAATAAATTAAAGTTTTATAAATTTATGAAAAAAAGACAAAATTTAAAATCTGGTGTATCTCCTCTAATTGATATATCAAATAATAATATTTTATTTTCAGATCTCGACAAAGCAAATACGTTAAATTCATATTTTAGTTCAATTCAACAAAATGATAATGGAAATTTACCCGAATTTTATAACTTAACTAAACAAAAATTTGATAATATTGATTTAAATCTTGAAATAATTAAAATATTTTTAAATAGATTAAAAATTACACATACTTTCGGAACTGATGGGATACCATCTTCTATGTTAAAATTATTATCTAATGAATTATGTAGGCCTTTATGTATTATTTTTAATTCATCTTTATTATCGGGTAATATACCGAAAATTTGGAAAAAATCTATAATCACACCAATTTTTAAAAAGGGTGAACCATCAAATTCAAATAACTATAGGCCTATTTCAATAACATGTGTAATGTGTAGAGTATTAGAACGTATTATTTCTAAACAATTAATTTTTTATTTAAAATCTAATAATTTATTAACAAAATATCAATATGGTTTTATAAGTGGAAAATCCACAGAATTACAATTAACAAAATGTTTAAAATTTTGGTATAATGAATTGAATAATAAAAAATGTGTAGATATAATATATATTGATTTTGCAAAAGCTTTTGATGTTGTTTCTCATGAAAAACTACTATTTAAATTAAAATCATACGGTATATCTAATAAAATAATAAAATGGTTTTATAATTTTTTATCGAATAGATCTCAAATTACACGGGTTGAAAATTCTTTTTCAAATAGTTCTATTGTAAAATCTGGAGTACCACAAGGATCGGTTTTAGGTCCAATTTTATTTTTATTATATATTAATGATCTTCCTAGTATATTCTCTTCAAAAATTCATATTGATTTATTTGCCGATGATACAAAAATATATTTTTCATACGCATCTGAGAGTGAAAGATTTCTTTTACAAAATAATTTAAATTTATTTTCACAATGGGTAAATAAATGGCAATTAAATATTTCATTATCAAAATGTGCAGTTATGACTTTAGGGAAGGTTACTCCATCAAAATATTTTATAAATAATATTCAATTAGAAAACGTTACTTTTTATAAAGATTTAGGAATAATATTTGAAAATAACCTTTTATTTAATAAACATATTGATTATATTTGTAAAAAAGCTTATTTTTCTTTGAATTCAATTTTTAGATGCATTACTACAAAATCCCCTAGAGCATTATTAAATGCATATAAAATTTATTGCAGACCAATTTTAGAATATGCATCCATAATTTGGTCACCTTTTTCAAAGGTTAGTAAATTTCGTAGTCTCATAGACCAAATTGAAAGAGTGCAAAGATTATTTACTAGACGATTAATTACAAGATGCGTAGGATATACAAATTCATCAAATATTAATTATAAAACATATATAGAGAGATTGGTATATTTTAAATTAGAATCACTTGAACTTAGAAGGTTAAAAATAGATCTAACTACAATTTTTAAAATTTCAAATAATTATACAGATATAAATATATCTGATATTCTTAACATTTCGAATAATTGTAGAACTAGAGGTAATTGTAAAAAATTAAATGTAATACATAATTATGATAATACAATTACAAATATAATTAATAATAGATCAGTTAATATATGGAATTCATTAAATAATGATATAATAAAATCTGTATCTGTTTCATCTTTTAAAAATAAAATAAACAAAATCTGTTTCGACAAAATACTTTTTTTTAACAGAAATTTATAATTTTATATTGATTTATGTTTCATTTTGTATCTAGATTATTGCATTATCTCTTCTGGTTTTTTTAATGTGTTTTTGTTATAGAAAATTTAGGTTTTTATATATATATTTCAAATATATTATAATATAAAATTAATAATTCATTATTATTACAGATAAAGTGGGAAGTATTATTTTATTTTTGTTTGTTCTGTATTATATTTTGTTATAAATTTATTTTTGTTATAGAAAATTCGGATTTTTTATATCTATATTTCAAATATACTATAATATAAAATTAATAATTCATTATTATTACAGATAAAGTGTGAAGTATTATTTTACTTTTGTTTGTTCGGTATTATATGTTTGTTTTATATATATTTTGTAAATATGTTTCAAATGTATTATATTACTAAAATACAATATTAATAATTTTCTATTATTTCAGATTATAGTGATAAGTATTATATTATTTTGTTTCGTAATATTATTTGTATGTTTTGTTATTAACTGTTTTTGTATAGGTATATTGGTTTATTTTATTTATAACTTGTTCTGTTTTTATATATATATATATGTTTCAAATTTATTATACAATTAAAATATAAATATAAATTAATAAAGTACCTACTATTATTACAGATTTTGGTAAGTATTACATTATTTGTTTGTTTCATTCTAGTATTGGTTTATTTGATTTTTAATATGTTCTGTTTATAATATATTTAAAATTTAACATTTAAAATTTAACATTTAAAATTTAACATTTAAATATTAAATTATATAACTAATAATTTATTACTAAAACAGGGTACAAGATGAAGAATTCTATAAAGTTAAAGTAGAAATTGAATATTTCGATGCCACTTACAAAATAATGTATTTTATTTCTATTTTCGATTATTTTTACGCTATCTTTTATTTTATTTTGATCATTTTTCGTTTATTTTTACTATATGATTTATTTCTACTTTCGATTGTTTTTCGTTTATTTTTACGGTAACTGTAAAACGTTTTAATTTCCTTAATTTTTTAATTTCGTATTATTCTTTATTTATTTCTATAACGTATGTTATCGTTAGCAAATATTTATACTTTATACTTTCGATTATATTTTCGGCTATGTATTTGCTTAAATAAATTATCAATCAATCAATAATAATAATAATAATAATAATAATAATAATAATAATAATAATAATAATAATAATAATAATAATAATAATAATAATAATAATAATAATAATAATAATAATAATAATAATAATAATAATAATAATAATAATAATAATAATAATAATAATAATAATAATAATAATAATAATAATAATAATAATAATAATAATAATAATAATAATAATAATAATAATAATAATAATAATAATAATAATAATAATAATAATAATAATAATAATAATAATAATAATAATAATAATAATAATAATAATAATAATAATAATAATAATAATAATAATAATAATAATAATAATAATAATAATAATAATAATAATAATAATAATAATAATAATAATAATAATAATAATAATAATAATAATAATAATAATTTTTATAATAATAATAATAATAATAATATTTATTAGAAGAAGTTTAATTTTTTTTTCTGTTAAATTACAATTATATTTATATAATATTGTATTCTAAATTATGACTATTTTCTGTTGTTGTTGCCAATTACATAATAATATATAATAAAATATAATAATTATATATAATAAATATTAGCAATTTAAAAAAAATAACAAATCTGTCTTATCTATTGATTATAAAGAGAAAAATAGATAATTATATTATCATACTAAAATAATATACATCGATAAGTTAACATTAGAAATAATAAGATAATAAAATGTATAATATAAATAATGACATGAACATAATTAACAACAAATAAACAACAACACAAATTTAAATTAAAAACAAATTTTTTTTTTTAAGTATCAATATCACATGTAATTTATATTGGTGACACGAATATTGATAATGGCGTCTCAACTTTCAAGGTATGGGTTCGTCAAGTCCTATGTCTTAAGGACCATACTCACTCTAATAGTATGAATACAGGCAACATTTACCGCCAATAAATACACCTTTACTCCCAACTATATACCACTATCGCTAGTAATGTCACTCAATATATATATATGTTATAACACAATCAAAAATAATCTAAACTTGTATTAATAAATATTGTTTTTATTTTATTTTTCTTAAATAATTAAAACTAAATAGGCTTTATAACCTACATATAATAACTTTATTAACCTACATT
Organism: Osedax fenrisi; assembly: GCA_964019155.1. NCBI lineage: Eukaryota > Metazoa > Annelida > Polychaeta > Sabellida > Siboglinidae > Osedax > Osedax fenrisi. The sequence goes on from OZ025243.1 coordinate 52,876,598, forward strand.
TATAAAATAAATATCAATAAAATAATAATAGTAAAAAACTACTTATAATCTAAATCATCATTAAATAACATAAATAAAAAATAAATTGTAAGTAAATATTTACTTATAATTTAATTTTTATGTATATTATTAAATGATGATTTAGATTATAAGGGGTTTTTACATTATTATTTTATTGATATTTTTGTGGGTGATAACATAAAAATAAAAAAATAATAATAATACCAACAATATAAAAGATATAGAGTAAAAACAAAATTATAAAATAATAAAAAATAATATAAATAAAATATAAAGTGAAAAATCAATAGTCATAAATAATAATCATATATATCATTATTCAATATATATCATTAATTATATCAATTATTTGTATCATAAATAATAATCATTAATAATATTAATAAATATATATCATTAATTAATTATTACTGATCATCATCATTAATTTATTATATCTAGTCTAATATTATTAATATAATATCATTAATTTACTATCATAAATCAGATAAAAATTTTCAAATTAATATTAATAATATCATTAGTTAATTATAAATAAAATTAAAATAATTAAATATATAAAAACAATGTCTATAATTTATCAAATAATAAAAATTAATAAAATAAAAATCATAAATATTTAAAGAGTTAATTGTAAAATGTACCATTAATATATATATATATATAACTACAAATATTTGTATATGTAATTTTTTATATAGTATATGTTAGAATATGATTGTTATATATATATTCTAATTTTAACTATTAATTTGTGTTCATTTTCTACATAATCGTTTTTAATTATCTTTATTTCGAAAAATACTTTAAATCCATCTAAATGAACTTGTTGTAAAGTTATCTGAATATGTGTTATATATATTTATTAATATATATATTAATAATATATATATATATATATATATATATATAAATGATAATTCGACTCTAATTATATAGTTTACTATAAATCGTATAATTTGATTTTTCCGTATTTATTGTCATTATAATCCTTCTAAATCGCGAAAAATCTCTCTTTTTTTGAAAAAAAATTTTAGTTCTGGACACGAAAAAAATAGTACCACTTCCGAAGGAGTGATAAAAGACGAAACGTCGTCCATTGTATCAGTTATTATAGTTTACCGAGTTCTCTGTAAAACTCGACTCTTTAAAATTCAACTTCAGAACTTAAAAAATTAACAATTTTCTGAAAAATAACTCTTCAAAAAGATTTTTTTAAATATTTATAGAATTGTAATGAATATATATGTATACATATATATACATAAAAATGGAATTATACGATTTATAGTATACTTCAACTAGGGTGGGTGTATTTTGAATGGTTATTGCGAGCTTATTATGTCTTTCGTTAGTGCTTTAATGATATATGTGAAGTTCAATGATTTAAATAAATTCAATAGGTTAACATATCATTAAATCACTAACGCGAGACATAATCATCTCATCATAATCATTTCAAATGTCACTCCACTACAGTAATACGTCATACATAAGAATATATGATCACATATCATATTATATATTCACATATATTTATTATAAATACTGTATATTTCAATAAAAATTAATAACATGAAAATCCCATTCATATGTTGTTCTGTCATCTAATAAATTGTTCCATATTCCGATTGATTCTGAATATTCTGCCATTGCTAAAAATTGATTATTAATATATTATTCAACTGTAACTTATAAAAAAAAATATTAATATTGAAATTAAATATCAGACTTGTACTATTTATTCATAATAAGAAAATATTTAATTTAATATTTTGAAATTACTAAATAGTTATATTTATGATCCAACAACAAATGTGAGATACAATGTTTCTGAAAACAATTCTGAAATTGCCTATAAAAAGTTTATGAATATATTTATAAATATAATAAAAACGAAAATTCATATAAAAAATACAAAATTGAAATAAAAAGAAATAATAATTGGAAGACTCCAGATATAAAAAATATTCTAAACTCAAAAAATAAAATATATAAATATTATATCAGAAATAGAAGTGATACAACATGGTACAATAGTGAATACAATAGAATAGTGAATATAAACATATACAAAATACATTAACAAATAAAATTAAAAATGATAAATATATATAATTTTCTGAAGAAAACAAAATTCTAAAACATCTAAGGACAACTGTATAGTAATTAATAAACTATTAAACACAAATACTATTAAATAATTACCTAATACATTGTATGATGACAAAGGTAATGATTCTAATACACCTAATAAAATAGCCAATTGTTTTAATAATAGTTTAATTGAAATATTAAAAATATAAATATAAGCTATTCTTCAAATATACATATGAACATCTTAGATTTAATAGATAGTAATAATACCACCATTTATGTTATATAATACCACCATTTTATAATACCACCATTTAATATCCCATAGTAAATTATAAATGTATATATATCCCTTATATAAAATCATATCTAGATTATAGAAAAAAATTACATTTAATAATAAAATACATTCTAATCTAAAATATAATAATATTGGAGTAAATCATAGATCTATATTGGGCCCATTACTCTTTTTACTATATATATATATATATATATATATATATATATATATATATATATATTTATCAAAAATAGTAAACAATGATTTAAATTAAAGTATCATACTATATTCTTATAAGTTGATATATCAACAGTATACTTCATTAAGGATGTCTTCATAAAATATCGATACACTTAAATTAGAAACAACATTTATATTAAACAAATTAATTTATTGGTTTGAAATTAATAAATTAACAGTAAACTTAAGTAATACCAAAAAACGTTTATATTTTAAACCCCAATTAATAAATATATTAATTAATGTATTAATAAAAATCAAATAGATATAAATGAATATAAATGTTTAGGAATGTATTTAGATTCTAAATTACAGTTATATAAAAATTATATAAACAAATTAAAAAATAAATGACCATCAATATTATTCACTTATGAAAGCATCATTGTATATTATACATATGATACACTATCTTTACTGTATAACTCTATATGTGTTTCGCATTTATATTATTGTGCTAACATTTTTGATAATAATTACAAAAATAATATTAAACACATATGTAATATACAAAGAAAGGCTATGCATTTAATCAAACATTAATACACAAAATCACATATATATACCATTATATATATACAATAACACAATCACAAAATGACACACAATAACACTCACCTGTATTCATAATAAACGATAATAAGAATTAAATAATACTATGAATAGATAATTATATGTTATAATTCATTAGGTTGTATACAACTTTATACATATATGTATAAAGTATATCATAATTTAAATAATAATAATTTCACACATCTTTTAAATGCAAATAAAACATATAGGGGAAAGTAAGCTAATACGGATAGTTTAATAATAAATGGTCTTAATAATTTATGACTCAATATTTTTATTCTAAAATTACAATATATAAATATTATATGATTATAGATATCATTGTAATTTTAAATTGTATTAAATTTGTTTTCATGAAATACGGACACCCCCGTTATCTATTGCAATATATATCTATTTCTGTTATATAACAGGGGTGTCCGTATTCATTACCGATGCCAGAATACGGACACCCTATATAACATTATATAAACTATATATTAGTGAAGAAGCAATCAGTTAAATTACAATTATATTATTTTTAATTAATTTTATGAATAATTTAATATAATTTAATTAGTAATTAATTTATAAATTTCTATTATTTTATTAATTATTAATACAATTTAAGTATCTAAATAATACAAATTTTAGATTTAGCTTCATTGATGATATTATTGTAATGCACGGGATTTTTATGAAAATTAGTTCACACGCTGTGCGCTGATAGGTTATATAACCCTATAGGGTGTCTGTATTAAGACATCTAGGGATTTATATGACCTCTAGATATATGCTTATAACTTAATTAATATTTTATAAAAATATATAGCAATTATGTATATAATGTTTAGAATGCTTTATTTTTTAATAACATATTGTTATTTTTATATCGATACATTTGTATATTCTTGAGAAGGTTTTGAGTTGACATTTTTTTTCCACTAATCTCAGACAACCAAGAGATTATAATATTTCAAAAACTATATTTACACATATTAATAATGGAATAAATATAAATTGGATAAAACATTTTAATTAAATAAAAAATGAGATAAAAATTATAAAAAATCACAAAACATTTAAAAAAAACTAGAATTATATATAAAAAATAAACAATGATTTATAAAAAAATTATTTTATTAGTTATGTATTTGTTTTATTTATATTATTTTTTATAATTATTTATTTTAGACGGAAGCCATTGAAATTTATATTATAAACTTGCTGGTAGCCTATTAAGGAAGAAAATATAAATAAAGAATGAAAGAGAAAACAAAGAAACAAAAAATAAAATTAACTTCACTCAATAAATGACTATTATATTCTTTATTTATAGAGTATTAATTCAATCATTATGAAAACTTATTTATTCTATGTATTTTAAAATTATTAATATATAATTATTTATTAATATACAAATATAGTTCATATATATTAATTATATAATTCTATTATAAGTCAAATTTATATCAGAAGTGTTCAATTATTGCCACAAATATTTGGTGGACATGAAATTGTGTACAAAATATCCATGTCTACCAAATGGTTAATATGTTGATAGTAATGTCTACCAACTATGGTTTAATTTTATATATATATATATATAAATATATATTATATCATTATTTGTTTACCAGTTATAGCATCATCCTCTTCTCTGTTGAATACATTATCAGTATGCATACATGATGAGTATAAATTCTTAACTTTCAATAATGCACCGGATAATAATTCATTTGTTGAAATTAATCTTTCTACGATCAATGCATTTTGTAGAATTATTATTAAATATTACATACTATAAATAAAATATATTATTTATAAAATATATTATATATATATACATAATTTAATAATTTTTTTATATATATATAAACTATTATCATACATATTTTTAAATATGCTTTATCATATTGACTTAAATCTAATGTTTTTATATTTAAGTTAATATATCGTTATGTAATTAAATAATTAAATATATTCTATTGATATTTATATTATTAATAAACATTATAATATAAATAATAATAATACAATTATAATATACTTATTAATTATAAATATATATATTATGAATATATATATATTCATCATAGATAATTATTATTTAATATTATTCATTAAATATATATAGAGTTGAAACAATTTAATGTTAAAATGTAATCTATAGTTATGAGTTTAAAAAATTACTTTAATACGATGTGAGTCTTTTTTTTCAAATTTAAGTTTTATCCCAAATAATATATATTACATAAGTATAAGATTATCTATAATTATACAAACCTATCACTACAATATATATATTATAATGAATATCAAAATTACATATTGTAAAATATAATTTATAAAAGTAAAAGTACACTACAATCATTGGTATTATTGCCGACTCGTCGTACACTATTTATAGAATAACAACAAAAGAAACCATGTATGCGTCAGATATATTTGGTGAAATAGCTAATCGGAAATTTCGTAAATTAAGTGAACTAAAGTAAGTATGTTTCTCTAATATTATCGATTATATGGTATTTTTCTATAATGTTAATATTGTTATAAAGGTTTATTTTAACTACAATTTTTAATTTTAAATAATTTTTTTTAATATTCATAAAAGCTATCTACCCTAATACTATTCCAATATATAATATTCTATACAATTATAAACCATTAATATTAATATTCTATCATATATGTAATATATATTTATACATATAAGTAAGGTATCATACTCTACAATATGTACTTATTGAATATAAATGAAGTTTTCGAGATAAATTATTAATTATTAAATTAATACTATTAATATATTAATATATGTATACATATAAGCAGGTCAAATCTCGTATACAATATCATACAATAGTTTTTTTTAAATATGAAATATCATTTATTATATGTAAATCATTTATTTGTATAAATTAATTAAATATTATTATTTTGATTTAAATTTTTAGTAATTTGATTATAATCATAATAATATAGGTCATACCTATATATATTTTATATTACAAACAACATGTAATTAGGTCTTCAAATATGTATATAATTTGAAAAGAAAATGATATATTGTGATACTAAAATAATAAAAGGAATATTAAATAAAAAATATATAAATAAATAATATATCGGAATTTTTAATGAAATAAAAAATGTTTCTATTTTGTATAAATTACACTACTGTATATAACTTTTATTATAACATTTATATGTAGGTAATTATGATATTGAAGTATTTTATTTTAAAATAAAATTATGTTATATGATAAAAATTGATCATATTTTTTAATAATATTTGTATATAGTAAATTTTAAATATGATTTTGTAATTTAAAACATAAATAAATAAATATATATACATTATATATATATATATATATATATATATTATTTTAAATTAAAATATCAATACAACCTATATTATCTTGTTGAATAGTTAGAGTTTTATTATAATTAATGTAATGCATAGGGACCGATTGTTTTCCTTGATATTTAGGTAAATCATATATAGCACCACATGCATACATATAAAAATCGCCACATGGAGTAATCTTTAATTGTTCATATAAATTAAATTATTTATAAAATAGCTATAAAGTTAAACTAATATATATATATATATATATATATATATATATATAAATGATGATGCAATTTCAATTATATAATATATTAATAATTATATATATATATAAATTTATATCTATTATAATTTATATATTAATAATTATTAATATATAAATTATTATATTTTATACATTGTAATAAATATTATTATTATTATTGTTTATATATATGTATTTATTAAAGACACTTTAATAATTGTAAATTCTAAAAATTGTTATAATTTAAATATAGACAATAAGAAAATATTTCTTTATTTAATATATATTTATTTATAGTATTAATTTCATAGTTTGAATATTCCAATTATAAAAACTCCGGAAGGATGTTAGATAATTTATACAATGTGAGTAATAGTAGAAGTATTAATAAAATATTGCATATCATATTTCTTCCTAACATATCTGGCATTAAGAGAGTGTATTGTAGGGGGATGTATAAGACTGATATAATCTGATACACACATATAGGGGAAAGTAACCTAATACGGACACTTTAACAATAAATGGTCTTAACTTTTTATGACTCATTATTTTTATTCAAAAATTACTGTATATTAATATTATATGATTATAGATATTATTGTAATTTTAAAATTGTATTTAACCTTTTAATTCCATAGATAACGGAGGTGTCCGTATTCGGTACCCATGTTCGAATACGGACACCCTGTGTTATAATACGGACACCCTATATACCACTAGATAAAATATATATTATTGATGAATCAATCAGACAATTTACAATTACGTTATTTATAATTAATTTTATGAAAAATATATTGTAATTTAATTAGTTAATATTTTATTTATTTATATTATTTTTTAATTAATAATACAATTTAAGTATGAAAATAATAAAAAATTTAGATTTATCTTTATTGGTTGTATTATTATTATAACGCACGCGACTTTTATGAATATCAGAATGGTTCATACGCTGCGCGCTGATTGGTTATAGGGTGTCCGTATTAATACATCTAGAGTGTCCGTATTAGGAACTTATATGACCTCTAGATATATGCTTATAACTTAATGAATATTTAGATAACAAATACAGAAATTATATATATAATTTTAGAATGCTTTATTTTTTAATAATATAATGTTATATTTTATATCGATACATTTTTATAATCTTGAGAAGGTTTTAAGTTGAAATTTTTTTTCATAAATTTAAAAACGTAATAAAAAAATCAGTTTATTGGATATATCAGCAATATTTTGAATAATAAAAAAATAAAAAATACTTTTTTAGACTATTTATAAAATTATGAATATTTTATTCATTAAACATATTTTTGTAGGATTTATGGTTTCTGAGATACCGAGAGTGTCCGTATTCGGGCACTGTCCGTATTCGGTTACTTTCCCCTATATAAATTATATAAATCCCTTACAAATCTATGGTATCTTAAATAAATAACTAATTATGAATTGTTGGTAGTATCCTATCAGGAAGTTTATTTTATATTATATATATATATATATATGATTATATTAATTTAATTTAATTTATATGTAGGAAATAAAAATTATACTAGTAAAACTAATTTTGTAATATACTAATCAAATAATATTCGAATCATTACAAAAATATATTAATAAAAATATTATAAAAATAATTAATTAATAAATCAATACATATGAATTATAGTTATATAGTTTATTATAAGATGTAGAGTATATATACAAACATTTAAGATCTGCCATCGTTTTAGTCAATTCTAGACATGTAGGAGAGTTACAATAATTTATGTTGAGTTCTTCTCTTATTTCAGATTTAATTGGGATTTCTGTAATATATATATATAATACTATTAATATCGATATTATTTAATATTTTGTTTTTTATTCATTACTTTTAATATATTTGTTAATGATTTATCTATTACATTACAATCATCTATAGCTATTGTATTTGCTGATCAATAATCATGATTACCGAATTATAATGTTTATAGATAAATATATGGTTATATATATATTGCTTACAATAAAACAATTACAAATAATATATATATATATATATATATATATATATATATATATATTATAGTATTATAATACTCTAAACAGATTACATAAATAAATTAGAGTAGATTCTAATATATCAAATATACAGTTCAATAATACAGATAACTATTATAAAATACTAAATATATTTAAATGTAATGATATTTTAAATATAATTAACATATTATATATATTTAGGTATATTGATAATGTTGCATCAGATAATATTTAGATTTTTTCATATATCGATGTTAATTACATAGTCACATAATTTTTTATTTTATATTTACGTATTATTAATACTGTATTAATATATGATAAGTACTAAATATATAATGTACTGATAAATCAAATATTCTAGAAAAAAAATTAAATTAATTAAAATATTAATATTTTTACTAAAATTTAAAATGTGATGATTTATGTTTATCAAATGGTAAACATGTGAAGTAATGCATTTATTTATTATTATTATTTTTACATATATTTTTAATTCTCAACTAGTTAATTTTATTTAATGATAAAATGTATTATTATTTTTTATTTATTTTAAATATGATTAATCAATTAATCATGCATATAGATTTTTAGATTAATTTATAATTCATAATAAATAATATATAATTATAATATCTAAATTAGCAATCAGCACACATAAAATCAGAACATCAAATTAAAAATACATATTTACTTATTAGTGTATTATATTATATATATATATATATATATATATATATATATATATATATATATATAATAATATCAGATTCAGTTGATGACCGAGATCAAAAACCCAGGTATGGTATAGAAGTTCTATTGAGCTTATCGATATAACAACCTGCTCTTGGTAATGATAGAATTAATACAAAAATAAATAAATATAAAGAGTATAAATATTTTGCAATTATATTTTTTTCATTCGTGTTCTGTCTCATAAAAAAATCAATGCAATAAAATGAAATATATCTCTCAATACAAATAAATCATCATGTATATAATAATAAAATAATAATAAAAATATATGATAAAATATTTAAAAATTGAAAAAGCCACTAAAATAATAAATAAGTTAAACTATAAAAAATCAAAGAAAACGAAAGACCAAAGTAAGGCTACAAAGATACAAAATATGTATAAAATACGAACAATTTAAAAGAGCTAAAAAGAAGAAGACCATGTAAATAAAATAACAAACAATACAGATAAGGTGTAAATGATTAGATATAATTATATAAAAGCATGTTTTTAATATGCATTGTAAAAGTATTCAAATTCGTTAAAGATGATATGGTTGTATTTAAATAATTCCATAAACATGCGCCTTTGTAACGAATATTAAATTTCTCATGATCAAATCTTATTTTTGGTATTAAGAATGTTCGATTTAACCGAAAAGTATATAATAAGCAATTATAGGTAAATAACTTACAAATTGAACTATGCAAATAATGCTTGTTATATATTCTAAACATATATTTATAAATAGATATATTTATTATATCTTTAAATTTAAGAATGTTATGTCTTAAAAAAATGAAATCAATATTGGTTTTGTTATCAAGTTTATATATTGCTCTCATTTATTTATTTTGTAAAATTTGAATACATTTTATATTGCTATGGTAAGTAAACTTTGCTAAGGTAAAGCCTACTTCCCCATATAATAGAACAATACTTAATATGACTATGAAATAAAGAAAAATATAGCATAACTAAAGTATTAATATTAAAGTTATATTTATATCTATGTAAACTAAGTCCATAGTAAAGTTAATTTTTTATATTATTTATTTGCATTTTCAAATTACGATTTTCGTCAATTAAAATGCCTAGGAATTTAAAATTAGTTGATTGTTTTATGAATATATTATTTATTTTGATGTTCAATTTATGTTTAACTCTTGTACGATGGAATACAATTAATTTTGTTTTATCAATATTAAGAAATAGCTTATTACCGCAAAGCCAGTCACATATTAAAACTAGAGTAGAATATATTTCATTTTCTAGATCATATAAATTATGAGACTTAAATGTTAAAGTGGTATCGTCGGCAAAAAGAGTAAAATTGTATTTATTAGTTATATTAGGTAACTCATTTATATACATTAAAAATAATACTGGTCCCAAAACTGAACTTTGTGGTACACCACATTTAATCGGAAGTATTTCAGAATTGGTATTATTATAGCTTACGTATTGATACCTATTTGTCAAATAGATTTTTAATAATGACAAAGTGATACCTCTGAAATCATATATATATATAATTTGTTTAATAAAATGTTATGATTTATAGTGTCGAAAGCCTTTTTTAAATCAATCGATATTTTGTATATATATATCATATATGAATAATTTATGATTGATATTCAAGTAATCAATATAATTTATTAAAGCATCACATGTTAATATAGATTTTTGTAATCCAAATTGAGTAATAATTATTAAGTATAATAAGTCAATAAATCAGATGTATCATTCCTCTCTAACGTGCAAGGAATAATGGAGAAATTAATAAACAAGTTAATATTTTTACTAGAATTTCCCGAATCATTATATTTTTGGATAGTCTAGATACAATAAATAAAAAATACATAATATTAAGAATTAAAAAAAAATTACTCTAAAAAGAGAGAAAATGTGAGATAAATATATATATAAATTGTTAAAAATAAATAATGGAGTTGAATCTGAATATAAAATAAAAATAATATTTTTATTTTATTTTATTTATTTGTCTTTAATTTTAATATTTTTAAAATGAATAATTGAATTAATGATTATTTATATATATATATATAAATTGTAATACTGAAATGTATAATACCTTATATAAACGCAATAAAACATGAAAATTATATATAATAAAATAAAAATTCGATTTTTTTTACAAAAGTTAATTCTGTAGGGGAAAGGTAGTACTTTCTATAAGCAAATAAACAATGTGTAAACTAAAAATATAATACAAATTATAAATAAAACATATAAATGATATATAAAATGATATATGATACATAACATATATTTTATTTTATAATGTAATGTAAAAGAATGATGAAATATATTTATATTTTTTCTATATTATAATTTATTAATTTTATTTTATTTACAATTTTATAAAATTTAAAAACATTTTATAAAATGTCATTTATTAATATAAATATAAAAAATGTTATTCGTAGTTATTCTAGAATATATTAGTATTTAACAAACTATGACTTGATAGTATTTTATTGCCTTCCATTTATTCGCTACGACTTATGAATTATATATTTATATGATAATTTGATAAACATAACATATTTAACTAGTAATACTATTAATAAATAATATGTTTAAATAGCTATATTTAAATTCCTATATTTAAAATATGACATTTTTAATTTAAATAACCAACATTTAATCTTTATGAATATTTAATATATACTAAAATAAGGTATAACTATTGATAACTAACGAGAAAGTGACGTGTTACGTAATGTTTTATTTGTATTGTATGTTGATACGTCACTGCTATGATTACGACTTAGTACTTGAGCAGACAGCAACAGTATATACATAGCCATACAAATATTCAATACTAGACATATTATCCGTATACTATTAAATATGTTCATAATATACTATTAAATATGTTTATAATATATATATTATATATATAAATATTATATATATTATATATATATATTATTATTGTTATTGTTATTTTTATTTTTATTTGGTGGAATCCAATAGTTTCATCACATCCAGGAACATAGATGAAGTTTTCACTTATAACCTTGTATGGCTTTAGTATACTTTCGAAGCCGATCTCATGTTAAGGCATCCATGGTTTTAATGAGAGCCGATCATTTATGTATACACAATTATATAAAATTACTTATAAATAATATTTTAAGACCCATTTTATCAAATTAATTAATTTCCGAACAAGGCCAGAACCCATGTCCTACTGCTTGTGTGTCTGACGCCTTAGCCAACTGAGCCATATAGGCTGTTATGAATATATATATAAATATATATATATATATATATATATATATATATTATCATTTAAATTTATAATTATCAAAGTTTATTATTATTATTTATTTGTGTATAAGCATATCATTTTAATTATTTTTCTCTTTACAAATAGTGTCTATAATATTTATTATATTTTTCATGTTTTAATGTTATTAAACATAATTGTATTTTAAGTTATTATAATTTATTTAATCTTGAGATTTAAAATACAAATTTGAGAATGTCATATATAATTGTAATGTGTCTAATAATATATATATATATATATATATATATATATATATATATAACTGCCTGTATGGCTCAGTGGCTAAGGCATCAGACACAAAAGTAGTAGGACATGGGTTCGAGCCTCTATTAATTAATTTTAATTAATTAATCGACTATTAATTAATTTGATAAAATGGGTCTTAAAATATTATTTAGAAGTGATTTTATATAATTGTGTATAAATAAATGATCGGCTCTCGTTAAAACCATGGATGCCTTAAGATAAGAGTGGCTTCGAAGGTACATTAGAGCCATATATGGTTATAAGTGAAAAACTTCATCTAAGTTCCTGGATGGGATGAAAGGACTCCACCAAATAAAAATAACAATATATATACAGCAATACATTTTTCTTTTATGTTTAAATATAACCGATATATCAATACATTTTCATATGATTTTTCTATGTTCTTCCTGCACGAGCGAAGATGCATATATTAGTTCTAATTAATATTAATAAACCGCTATTCATCCTCATCGTATATTATGTTAATTCGAAAAGTAATGTCATAACTATACATATTTGCATTATAAATAAGTGTATACTGATTACGTATATAATAATTGTTAACTAAGTGCATATATTGTCTACTTTAGAGTAAATAAACTTTGATAGATGTTATTAATTTAAAAAAGTGATATTTGAAACATGACTAGTATATTGTATATATATGGGAAAGTCTCCGATTACCGACCCCTGAATGATTATTTGTAATAACTAATTCAATATTAAATATATTTATTTGAAATTTTGTAATTAAAGTTGTATTATGGTAATGAATATTGTGGTTATTTTAAATTGTTGATAAAATTATATTTACAAGAATAAACATGTGATAAAAAGATACATATGTAAAAAAGCACATATGTGCTTAATACCGACCCCTTTCTTCTATTACCGACCCCCTAAAATAATCGTGGTATAAATAATTGTAGTATTATAATATCCAATAAAAATTGTAATATATTTATAAATATAATTAATTATAACATGCACGCAATTTATTTTTTATTGAAATTATGTTTTAATAATAATATTAAATTTAAATTTAAACTTTATAGTAATTATATTAAAATATAGTATATAATTATGTAATATTTATTTATTAATATTTTGTAATATTTATTTATGTATATGTATATAATCAACTGGAATCATGAATCCTAAATATATATCAATGATACATAAACAACTTACGACATATTTTAAAGTAAAATACGGATCTATTATGATTGGATATGGGGTCGGTATTAGGGTAATTTAGGTGGTCGGTAATAGGAAAATTATATTGGTTTCTATAATTAAGATATATTGGTTAATAGTTATTAAAATTAAATTATAAAATTAAATTATTTTTATAATAATAATAAACATTTTATTGATCTACAATATTATGCACAAAATTAAGTTTTATTTTAATTAATAAAGTATTTACAATGAATTAAAATATGTTATTATTCAAATATTTAAAAAGTAAAAACAGAATATTACATTTTATCAAATAACAATTGTAGGATTAAATATTTTTTTTAACAAAATACTTATTCATATTTATCATTAAATTTCTAACAGTTCATGTATTCCTATATAATTTTTTGATATATCTTATAGTTACTGATATACGATAGGTGTCAGTATTAGAAGGGGTCTGTAATCGGAGACTTTCCCCTATATATTCATGAATTACAAAAAATCTCAAACTTAATTAAATTAAATAACAAATATATTTAACATTAATGCAAGTATATTAAAAAAAATAAGTTCTGAGTAAATTAAATTAAAATAAATTGTTAAATATGTACTTAAATATTTAGCCATATTATGTATAAAATATGTACTACATTTATATAGTATGTTATAACTAAGTAATCGTCTATATCATAAACTGAGAATAACATAATTCTAAAAAAATAAAAAATAAATTAAATGATAATTTAATTTTTAGATTTAATTTAATCTATATATATATATTTATAAAGGATATATTATTTACTATTTTTATTTTGTATGGTTATTTAAAATTAAGTATATAATGGTATATTATTTTTCATCGGGGTAAAGTATTTTATTTGATAAAACGAAAAATTAAACATAAAATCAAACAAATTGTTGTATTACTGAAGGCACATATACGTAAATATACATTAGTAACATCATATTTTAAAGGATTTTATATCACTGGAATAATTCATATATCCCTTAGATCATTTATTTGTTCACACTCTATGAAAAATTCATACCTTATTCCAATTTTAAAAACTACTCTTGACCACTCTAATGTATCCAGTTATCGACCAATATCCCAGTTATCATCCATATGAATGACCTAGAGATAGTTTTACCTGCTCAACGTATTCATTGCATTACTTCCAATTATATTGTTGATAAATATCAAAGTACATATCTCCTCATCGCAGTACCAAAACTTACTTAGATCATTAATGATATTCTCATATATCTTTATAATAAAGTTTAATGCTATATTGTGCTAATAGACTTAACTAGTTATTTTGATATTTTTAATCACAATATTCAATATAGACGGTACAAATTTGTTGTCAAGTACATAGTTGGTGTCTACAAATAAATATATGTCTTTTGTTTTATCTAGAATCTCTTCAGTATATGTTAACTCCTCGTTTTCTCTTCATTATGTTAATATACATATTATTCCATAAGGCTCTGTTCTTTGCCCTATATTGTTCATTATTTAGATCCTTCCTATACATATGATTAAAACTGATAATATCATACTCTCTAGACCCAGTTCTCCTCTATCAATCACTCATTCTTTTCTACTATCTTTTCGAATCTAAATATAATATGGAAATCAAATCTTAGAGAAAACCTAAAAATAAACTTCTTCAGAGCTGCTGTAGAAACTATTCTAGTCTACGGTTCCGTAACCTGGACAATGACAGTAGCTATGGAGAGAAAAATTGATGGAACATATACGAGGATGCTAAGAGCTATTAAAAACAAGCATTGGAATCTACACCTGACTAACGAAGAACTATATAAGAACATCCAGAAAATATCTGACACTATTAGAAAACTACGACTACGTTTCGCAGGATATTGTTGGAGGAGTAAGGATGAACTGGATAGTGATCTACTACTATGGAACCCAAAACATAGTAAGAGATCCTCTGGCAGGCCCAGGAAATCATATATAGATCAGTTAAAAGAAGACACAATGCTTAATATAGAAGAACATCCGACTGCAATGAATGATAGAAATGAATGGAAATTACGTGTTATGAAATGCCGAGCAAGCTCGACCTGGTAAGTTAAGTAAGGTATCTATTCCAACTTATTAATCTATAACTACCCTTTGTAACACTGTAACCTCTCATCTAGACTACTGTCCAAACATTACTATCATATGATATGGACTGCCAACTATTTTCTATATAATATTATAAAATCTCGTTATGATATTACATTTGCCATGACTAAATTTAAATTAACTCGCTAGTATCCAGTATATTTATCTTATTGGTTTTCATTATTATGCAATTTACCTTTTAACCTGATATATACACTCGATCATATTTAACGTCGTACATTACGAGTATAATATAAACTAAACATTACGTTAATAGTTTGCTTTAATCAGATCACTAGGCTGGCTTAATTTAGATACATGAGTAAATATAGGCTATTGTACATTACGCATAACGCTATACATCTTTAATTTCCTGAATATCTGGATGAATCTGTTATTATTATTATTCAGAGTTATGAACTACTCTGTAGTCGCAAGTGTGGCCACGTCATGTAATTGGTGTTGCAATGTTGAGCGTGGTCAGCATCTTTGGCTTTTTTGTTTTTTATTATATAATTATCACCATTTCATAATAAACTATTATATTATATATATATATACATATAATTATTATAATAGATTACGCATATGTTTAATTATACATAATATATAATTAAGAGTAAACCATGTAGCATACTTATTTCGCAATCTTGTAGTTGGATTTGAAACGTTATTTCTCGTTTTTGAAAATTGTTCTTCGTTGACTACATTATTATCCAATTCATTTCGATTTAAACTATGTATTGTATTATCATGAGTATTACTAGTATAATAATCATAAGTTTTGTAGTTATATTCATTCATACTTTTATCAATAAATTATAATAAACACTATAATATTTTATATTATTGTTCGATTAGTCCCATAAATTGAAATAAAATAAAAAATGTAATATTGAAAATAAATAAATTATAATATATATTTAATTTAAAATTTATAAATAAATAACAATATAATAAAGCCGTATGAATAAATGGTGGATATCATAAATATATCATCGTTTATTAGATTGATATGTTAATTAATATAGCAATTCTATTGAATTATGATAGTTGCAATTAGTCATACCATATGTTGTATATCTGAGTTTGTTAACCTAAGGCAACTACTTCGTGGACTACAGCGTAAATATATATCCACTAAACTAGAAGTTTAAACTATATCCAATGAATCGGGAAAATATAATTAAATGGTAATATAGTAAAAGTGTTGTTTATATAGAATATAGAGTCTATAGACTCTATATATATATATATATATATATATACTATAGTACGAGAGTAAATTAAATTTAAAAGTTTCCCATCACTTACAGTAGTCAAGTCAGATATTTTCAACATCATATAGGGTTTAACAACCAATGTAGTTTGCTTTGATCGTTGTATTCGTTTGAGATTGATCTTGGTGTCTGCTATTAGTGAATTATGGTCAGTGCCGCAATCAGGCCCATGCAATGTTGTAACTCGCTTTATACTAATGTCCATCTTATATTGCATAAAATATAATCAATTTGGTTTCTAGTAATTTTATCCCGCGATCTCCATGTATAAAGCCTTCGTGGATGCAACTTATAAAATGTATTCATGATTCGAAGGTTATTTCTACTACAAATTCTACAAGTTGATCACCTCTCTCGTTTTTCTCACCCAGACCAAAGTTACCAGTAATGTCATTTGATATATATTTTCCACCATTAGCATTCCAGTTTCATATTATTATTATTATTATTAAATTTTATTTAAACACTTTTTAAACGGAAAATAAACGTTAACAAAGGTGTGTACACATTCATAAAACATATGTGATTAAATGGATTATATAAACGATGGAAAATAAATAAGGGTTAAATGTATCATTCATAAGGTGAGAAAAGGTGAGTTTTTAATTATCTCTTGAATTAAGTTCTTGATGTGGTGCACCGCAGAATATCGGGAAGTTCGTTCCATGCCTTTACTCCATATTCGACGAATGAGCCAGTATTACTGTATAATATAATAATATATAGACTATGTGTCTTGTCTATTACAGATTGTACTGTTTAATAAACATTTACCAGTAATGTCATTTGATATATCTTTTCCAGCATTAGCATCCCAGTATCCTATAATATAAAAAAATATATTGACTAGGTGTTTGGTCTATTACAGATTGTACTGTTTCATAAAAAGCTTCGAAATCATCTTCCTCTGAGCTAGATTTCGGGCGTATACTTGTACTACAGTTATATTTATAGGTTTACACTGTATGCGAATTATAGAAATTCTGTCAGTTATTGGGTTAAAACCCATCACACATCTTCAGAGTTTATTATTACATATAATTGCCACTCCATTATATTTAAGGTCTCCTGTCCACAATAATATATGTCACTTTCATCTGACGTAAAGTATCCCATTCCTATCCATTTCATCTCACTAATTCCTAGTATATCCACATCAGTATTTTCCATTTCTCTCTTGACTACTTACAAATTACCAGTATTTAATGTTCTTACCTTCCATGTACCAATTCACATTCTTTCTTTTTCGATTCTATGGATTTCCACTGTCCTTTTCGATGCACCATTCTCGAATAATGTTCGTCATTTGGGCTTTAGATCATCAACATCATCGTCATTCATGGCAGTATAGTACCCTTCCCTAGTAGTAAGATTAAAATCGTCAATCTTGGGTGACTCATTCTTCGACTTTATAGCGTGTTGTGTATATATATCTGTCATAGTTGTTTTCTTGGGATGGTACTAGAGTGGTTTACCGTTGCCTACTCTAGCACAGTATCCGAATCATGTATGAGTGTCCACAATTAGTCGGAGTTTGGATTTGTCGTAGAACATTTAATA